>JAQQSK010007447.1:0-13972 GCA_028658325.1 Potorous gilbertii
CTTCTGGAGTCTCTGAAAGCAAAGTACACTTTCTCCTTGTAAGGGTCAACCCCTCCACATGACTTCAAGCCCATACCTTCCTGTTTTATCTAGCAAATTTTAACCTTAATAATTCACACACACCCCTTAAAATCTTCAACCTTTATCTATTGGCTCTTTTCTTATAGCCTTTTAACAGAACAAAATCAAACTCTTCCCTAGATTGTACCATACCTTTGAGCTATCACACTTTACATCTCTCCTCTATTTCTTAGCCAAAGTCCTTGCAAAAGATGCCTGTATTCACTTGGACAATAGATTCTATAGGGACAATGGTCAACTCTATTATATTTCATGTCTCTCTACTGCCCTTTCAGTTCCATCTTTAAATGCATTTGGAATGATCTGATTTTCTATACCTGAAACCTTTTTTGGCTTGTTAGAACTTTCCAGAATTCATGACCTGTTGTGTATAACTTCCAGGAACCCAGGGTTTTTCCAAGAACCCATATTGCTAAAAAGCTCTGGAGGAGGATGTTTCCTATGAATACTATTCTTTTCTTTATCCTCTATCCCCCATATTACTCAAGATCTAGTCTACAGTAAAAAGAAAATAATATAGCTATAAACATGTTAAGTTTTAACGTCCAAAGAAGTTAGGGAAAAAAATTTCATTTCACCAAATATGTTAGTTTTCAACTTCCTCAAATCCTGGTATGGTAAATTGTATCAAATTAAAAATCACAATGAACAGGAATCAATTATACCTGGTATAAGATGGAAGAGGTAAAGTAATTCTGGTCCACTTGTTGAAAGTATCTGATATAAGAATTCGCTGGAGGTGATATCGGTTGCATTCTACATTTGTAGGCAGGCAATCTCTTAGCACTGGATGCCATGACAATCCAAGGTCTACTGAATATTCTAGTTCAATAGCTAAAAATGATAATATATTTAATGAGTTGACATTTTGGATGTCAATATTGTTTTGGAGATAACTATATAATTTCATATATTTTGATGTTACAAAATTTGACTTAATTTATATTACTACTTGTGTAACGTAGAATGTACAATCCAAGAAGAGGCTTCACTGGCAACTTGTAAAAAGGAGTATTCTGAGAAATGTAAATATTTTTACATGTTTTTAATATGATTTCATAGTTTCTAAATGATTTACAATTTTATTCTGAACATTATTTGCATTATTCATTTAACATTAATACAGAACTATTCACGTTACTAATATGTAATGTTTCCTTCTGTGATACTGAATTAACTTTCCCCCTTCAATTTGAATGTACTTAAGTCCAACCTGACATATGAAATAGATCTTTAAAATAAGAGTATAGCAGAACTATAATAAATTTTTATAAAACATTTAAAATAAGTGACACTCAGTATAAACAACTTGAATGCTCTTATAATATGGTTTTATTCAGGTGATGAAGAAAAATTCATTCTATTAAATTTGGAAACTCATGGGGTTAATTTGATTAGCAAATGTAATAAGGAATGATGTTATCAAATATGAAAATATAAGTTATTTATCTGTAATTGAATGAGAAATTAATATGAAAAACTATCTTGGGGAGAGCAACTCCCATACTCTTCCCTCCTCACACTCTTTGCTCACTCCCTTGCTAATTTTTTCTGTGTGAAATGCTATCATTATGTGTCAAATAATATTTTTTTCTGGCTCTTGTCTGGTCTTGATTTTAGTGATGTAGAGAAGTTTCAGTGAGTAATATACATTAGTATATTAGCAACTCCTTTGCAATTTGGTCTTAGCAACCTGCCTAGTACACTGAGAGCCAGTATGTGAGACTTCAAACGATGCCCTCCTTCATCTGAAGCCTGATCTCCATCCATTATGGCAGACTCTCTCTACATGCAATGATTTAAAGTAACACACACACTTGGTACAAGGCAATCTATCGGCAGATATGAATTATCAGTATAGTACATGCTAATAATAAGTATCAATTTACCTCTTTCCTTTTTTGACTTCTCAACAGTGTAGAAGTTTTATTTAGGAAAGAGGCTGGCATATTCCTGAAATACATCCATATCTCCTTTTAGCTATTAATCTCTAACAAAGAAGTACTTACCATAACAAGAATCTGTAACAGAGCAGGAGGCTGCAAAGTCTATTTGCAGGAAGGAATCTTCATTCACAGCAATATCTGTGGTGACTACATAACGTGTGCTTGCCTTTTCAATGAATACCAGTGCATCTCCAGTGGAGCCACACACTGGCATCTTTGTACCCCCGGGGTGAAGTAGCCACTTCCTACTGTCCAGGGTGGTGAAGTCATCTTCCAAGACTGTATTACCAGAAATGTTTCCCCCAATAAGAATCTGAAATAGTATATAAAAATAAACCAGACACACTAAAATAAAACAACTGTTCTTTTTTTGGCTAGACTATTCAAAACTGGCATTGTAATGTACACATGGTGTTAAGGGAATGTTAATAATGTTTTTGTTCTTGTGGTCTGGTTGCCCATCTGGCAAGTAGCTACTGAAAACAAATCAAAGGCATGACAAAACTACTTAGAGATTCCATCAGCCAAATTATGCCTTTGGAAACTCCATGCAACCAGACTGGGAAGTCAGAATTTGGCTCATGGAGTGATTATTTCCCATGTAAAATTACTATTTAAATGTAGTTGTGCCCTGAGGCTCTTCAGTTCCAATTCTTTGCACGGACTATACCATGTGTTAATAGTTTCTGTGAGGTCCATTTGCTGTAATTTATTAGGTATGAGCATGGTCCGCAATGAAGAACTGGGGAGATTTATCTATATTTGTCTTTTCAAAAGGAGGAAGACAATTTGAGAGTCACTGCATGTGGCAGTCAGTTCTAATTTGCATATTTTCCTTTTGTACCCTCATAGCCCAATTGATACATTGCCTACATACACAAGGATAGTCTTCTATGAGCAGGACTTGGACCTTCTGCTGCAGTTTGATTTTTTTAGGCTTTAGGCTGTTGGGGAAATCATTAGAGAATAAGATCTAAAAATTCATGGCTAATTTTCCTGGCATTAACTAGCTGTATGATTTTGGGAAATTCACTTAATCTTTCAGGGCCTCATTTAGAAGATGAGAAGGTGGGGCTCAATCATTTCTAAGGCCCTTTTGAGATCTAAAATTCTTCAATTCTGTGGTTCTGTAGTAATTAGTTAAATAATTAAACCTGTAGAAACTGACCTGGTCAATAACCCAGGGGCTGTAGAAGTGCCCATTTTCTGATGGCTGCCACCATCGAAGACGAGTAGAGCTGGAACGAGCTTTCAAAGGTATCTCCAGGGCCACGTACCGGCCAACATTACTGGAATTACTGAACAGGAATTCTTGCATGAGGCTCCAGGAGAGGCCTCCATTGAGTGAGTATTGTAGCAGCACGGGTTGGCTTCTGGGGTCTGGAATTCCCTTACCACATCCAAGTCTCATGAAGAACTGGACAAACCTGACATCAGTAAAAATTACTATTATGCATTTATTCAAAGACAATACACATAATCATCAGAATAGCAATGTGGGGAAGAATGAGAATGGAGGGGGTTGATCCTGCCAGCGAATGGGATCTTTACATTTGTAACCTGAATCATTCACCACTAAGATCAATTTTCTTTTTTAATGTAAAAAGTCTATTAGGACATCTAGGCTGACATATGACATACAGGCATAATCTGACTCACAGGTGAGCATGAGTCTCTCAGCTAAAATACTTCAAGAGTGACAACAAAATTGTTGCTTATGATAAATATGGGCCTTTGTAACATCAGAAAAATGTGAATTATGCAAAATGGCTTACTCTTACAAAAATGAAATTTGATGACTGTTGAAAGATATGCTGAGAAAAATGGCAATTCCTTTCTCCTTCATGGTCTTCCTTGCCTCCCCAAACAAGATCGTACTTCATTTTTCCCTTTTGTAGTTCATTATAAAGAAGGTAATTTATCCCAGGAACATGGAAGAAGTTTGGGATAATGTGTTGCTATTTGACTGAGATGAGAATTTGATATTTTGCCATTTGGAATTGAGAACATAATCCATCCGCCATGCATCCTCAAACTTCCAACATGGTGTTGTCATGTATTACATCTCTAATTAAGAGTGAATGATATGTTATAGCATATCACAGAGAAAAGACTAGGTGATGTCTAAGAGCCATTCTGAATCTAAAATTCTATGATTTTAAGGTACAAATTATTTTTGAATGTAGGTAAGAGGTCAAAAATTATTCAGGAATGGTATACTGCTGTTATATATGCCCTTTCCATTTTGGGTAGAAAAGGATGAATGTATGCTGTTTGCTCCATGTCGCTGGGATGACTGGAAGAAAGAATACATACAGGTTGTTACCTCTCATGGGACAGATGGGGTCAACCTTTGTGTTTTTTTGGTGGCCAACCAATGGCAGTCTTCTCCAGAGGCAGAAAGATGAGCAATGTGGCGGCTGGCTGGGATGCCAGTAAACATAGTTCGTATGTTAGAATGATAAAGTAGAAGAGCACAATTGACTAGAGCCTGAAGACTTCAGAGTGTATCCAATCCAATCCTACCAAGATCTTCTTGGGCAAGTCTTCTGTATATTATTGACCCCTTATTAGCTAGACATTCTTTTTTAACTAATTAGGATGAGGTATATTATTTTTATGTATTTGTGGTGCCCATTTATTAATGGAGTATAAACAGGGTTTTTTATGCTGGTGTTCATGAATTTAAAAGAAATATATATATATCTTTTGATAATATATTTGATATATAATTGATTTCCTTTGTAATCCCGTGTATTTTATTATATGTACTTAAAAACATTATTCTGAGAAGGGGTCTATAGGCTTTATCACCCTGCTAAAGGGGTTCAAGGTATTAAAAAAAGGTTAAGAACCCATGAATAGAAAAAACATGTGTTTAATATTCTATATGTATCTACATATGTGTTTATACTCATGTATATATAGACAGATATACATCGGTATTTATATATGTCCACACATATGCATGTGTAAACATGTTACAGTAGATGGAGTCAGGAAGGCTTAGATTCAAGTCATGATACATAATACTATTGCCACCATGGGCAAGTTAATTAGCCTCTCAGTTTCTTTGGGTAACTCTCTCAGATTATAACTTACAGATGAGCTGCCAACTTGCACCAACATATCAAACAGCAAGCATTTATCAAACACCAAGTGTATGCTAAACACTGGGGTAAGTGTTGGGGATGTGCAAACAAATCGATAACATTTTTATTCCTACCTTTCAGGATCATAAATTCTATCAGGACAGATGTGTGTTACAAGTACAATTGATATATTAACATTTATATAATACTTGAAAGTTTGAAAACGCTTTACTTGTTATCTCATCTGACCCTCACAACACTTCTGTGAGGTAAGTGCTATTATTACACCACTACTACAAAGGAGAAAACTCAGGCCCACGTCTTCAATGATTTGTCCAGGGTTACAAAGTCAGCACATTTCCTAACTTCAGACTCAATACTTTATCCACCTCAAAAATGATCTGCTTTTTTATCCCTATTTTTATATTTAAAATATAGCAAAAATGATAAAGACCTGTGACTTCATTGAGGTAGGGAACCTCCAGGCAGGGAAATTCCTTATACCAGGGCAAGTGAGAACTTCTTCTGCAACTTATAGCCTCAAATAGTTTCCTAGAGCACAGGAAGTCAGGTGACTTGTAGAGGATCACATAGATCAGCTAGATGGCGCAGTGGATAGAATGCCATTTTAAGTTCAAGACTGGTCTCAGATACTTACTAGCTGTGTGACCCTGGTGACCTCAGTACCTCATCTGTCAAATGAGCTGGAGAAGGAAATGGCAAACTATGCCTGTAACTCTGCCAGGAAAACCCCAGATGGGATCACAAAGAGTCAGACATGATGAAAAATAACTAACCAAAAACACAAGCTCCCAGAGCCAGTTTTTGGCAGAGATAGGATTTGACCCGAGGTCTTCCTGGGATAGGGGCCAGCTTGCTATCATATACTAGCCATGTTGCCTCTCATATAAAATGTGTATGTTCATCCTTGATTGCCTAAGAAGGCCATGCCATTAGAGAAATAATGACATGACTAGCACTTGACTTTGTTTTGAGTGAGGGAGGGCTGTGCAGGTCCCCAGCCTCACTTCTCCTCCAGAGCCATCTGAATCCAGTGACCAGATATTCATCAGGATGACTGGAGATGACCCAGGATGAGGCAGTTGGGGTTAAGTGACTTGCCCAAGGTCACACAGTGAGTGTCAAGTGTCTGAGGGGAGATTTGAACTAAGGTCCTCCTGACTCCTGCACTGGTGCTCTATGCACTGCACCACCTAGCTGCCTTCTTATATAAGATACACACAAAACAAATATATAGTAATATGGATGAGCAGGTAAATCTTCTGGTATTTGACTTGGAGTGTTGAAGGAAAAGTAGGGATTTTAAAAGGAGGAAGTGAAGAGCGAGGGCAGGGCATTCTATACTTTTACCAAGGTATGGAGACAGATGGAAAGTTATGTGTGAGGAAGGTCAGTATGTCTGGATCATAGAGTGTGTAAAGCAAAGCTACGTATGATAAGCCAGGAGGGGTATGTAGCTTGGGTCCTGGTTGTAAAGTCATTGAAATGTCCTTCTCCTTGAGGACTTTGTATTTGAGGGAGCCACTTAAGTTTATGTAATGTTAATTAGAGAGTTAAATATCTTCGCCATCCATTGATGGGCCTGCCCATTAAGGGAAGCTTGATTGGGGAGAGTCACACTTTTTGTTAATTTCTAATGAGGTACTGGTTCTCAAGGGTTGCAATGCCCTGTGGTTCTGAAAAGTGTACATGTACTCTGAGATGAGGTTTTACTTTGGGGCTTACTCATTGGAAGTTTGTTTGGCCAGATAAGACTCTGGGCAGCTGCTGAGGAGTCCCTGGGCTTTGAAAACCCAGATGCTGGTGCTTCTCTCTCTGGTAACTACCAACTATGTAATGGTCAAACGGTAAGATCTGTCTGTTGATCTACGATGCATGGATTGCTTATGGTCAGACAGTTGGAAGCCCTGTCTGTTGATCTCTCTGAAGTTCAGGTGCTGATATTTTCCCCTGAACTAAGTGAATGATATATGTGATTCAAAGTGCTTGTTGATCCCTCAAAACTTGCTTTCCTTTTAGAAATGCAGATCTAAGAACCTGTACAGCAGGCCCTCCTGAGTATGTCAGGGTCTTTGCTGTTACAGTTTGTTAAATAGAGATGACACAGTCAGACCTTCAGCACTTCAGAACATCATTTTTGTAGCTGTGAGGAGAATGGACTGGAGAGGGAAAAAAATGGAGGCAGAGACCAAACAGGAGACAATTGTAGTAGCCTAAGTAAGATGAGATGATGGTGTGAATTTGGGTGACAGAAAGTGTTTCTATACACTGATGAAACCAGAATTTTAAAAATTTAACCTTAGGAAAGTCACTTAACCTCTCTATCTGGACTTCAATTTCCTCATTTAGATGGCTTTTAAGATGACTTCCAGTTCTAATCCAGTTTTGAGTTTATTATGTTATATAACTAAAAAGGATTTGACCTAAGAACTTCGCAGTGTATATTATATTGTTATATTTGATTAAATATCACATGCTATATATCGCATATTCAATATAATATTCAACACACAGGTGTGTGGCATATATTTACACAACATCTCAGATAGATATATCTACCTGTATTTGCTATATGTTGTATCCATATCTCTATTACAGACTGTATCTATACATGTATTATAGTTCTCTGTGTTTATCATATATCATATTGAATATGTTAAACATACATATACACACAAACATATGCCTAACAGGGGCCTTAGGAATCTTATTAATACCTTTGCATGAAACCAATATTTGTTCATTTTTAAAAATTGATTGGACACCTAATTGTTTTGTTGGCCCTAATAAAACTAGGTTTTTAACGTGGAAAACTTTGGGTAAAATATATGCAGATCTCATCAAAACCTGCCATTGAGATGAGATAAACTATTTTTGTTTTGTTATTTTTTATGGAGGGGGAAAGGCAAGAAAATTGGGGATAAGTGACTTGCCCAAGGTGGCACAGCTAGTAAGTGTGTCAAGTGTCTGAGGTTGGATTTGAGCTAGGTCCTCCTGACGCTAGGGCCAGTGCTCTATCCATCACACCACCTAGCTGCCCCAAGATAAACTTCTCACAGTGGAAAAACACAGGTTGGTTTACATAGTATCTTTTAAATTTATAAATATGGATGTTTTATTAAAAATAGTTTTTGTGGTCGATGCCTGTTTTAGAAATGGAACATAATGAAGATAAAGGAAATGATACTAATTTAATGGTGGCCTACCTGTAGACTATTACTGCATTAAATCCTTAGAAAAGTGTGATAATTCATCATTTTAGCTCTTAGGAGGCACTGATAATGTGAAATGAATATCAAGCACAAATGAAAAAAGTAGTAAACTTGCTTCCTTTCAACTGTTCTTATTAATTCATAGACAAAATTATATATTCTGAGAGGCATAAAAATTTATAATACAATCAGCAAAAACCTTAGACAAGATAAATACATTTATATACATTAAGAGATTTGATAAATCTTGGAAAATTTTTTTTAAATTGGATTTTTACTCATTTTCAAAGACATGGCATACGTGACTACATTTTACACATGTTAAACTGCTTTTTAAATTTTACTTGTTAAGTTTTTGGCACATTAAATGATCAAGAGATGAACATCATGTCAGACATAATCCTCCACGCAAGTTTTCATGTTTGTTTCTGAACAGTTGTGCTCCATTTAGAAAATGACTGGTTGGAATTTGTTAGATCATTTGAAACAAATGGTTGTAAAAAGATGAAGTTGAATTTCAGATGTTTTTAACTTAAACTGCCAATGACTGTAAATGCTAAATTGGCAATGAATGTAGTTTGATGATATATCACATTTCAACAAAATTTTACATTAAGCATATTGTACAGAGTAAAAAAACATTCAAGTCAGATGGAAATTTGTTTTATTGTGAAAGCAGCAAAACCATATAAGGAGATGTGACTATAGCTGCCTGATTAAACTTAAGGAGGATGACCAAGAATGAATTAAATGGTTTCACTTCATATACGTTTCTTTTACTACAACATGGTAACTTTAATCAATGAAGCCACGTCTGATTTTTGATCTAGTTACTTCACAGATGTCCTTTGGCACAAGAAGAGAAATTAAGACAGGCTATATTTTAATAGATTTTTTAAAGAGAGATGTCATTTCCCAGAAAAAGCCTTATCTTGGCAAGTTCCCTCCTCATCCTGGTTTAAGTATACTCTATTGGAAAATATAATGCAAAGTATAATAATAATTCTCAAATAATTCATCACAGCACTTTTAGTGGTTACCTGGCCTGTGACAAATCCAAGTCTCGAGTCATTAACATGCGTAAGCCATCTTCATTGAAAAAGAGGTTGTTTCCACTGGAAAGGATTCCACATTTCCTAGATGGCTTTCCACCACTCACTAACAAGAATCTATCAGACTCCAGTTGTCCTGAAAAAATGGAAAATGTATACATCTTTATCCATATTCCAAAAATAGAATAGTATTATCTATATGAGGAAGCAATGTAGATAAATTATCAACTTTTTAAGCACTGGGTTTTTGACTTTTTAAAATATCAATGTACCTAAGTCATAAATGTTATTGGCATATTTTATGTGCCTTTTAATATTATAAATTGGAAAGAAGGTGCTAATCCATACTGGTAATGGGAATTTTCTAAACTTGGGGTTCCCAACACCAATGAAATTCCAACTTCATTCCCTATCCCTATCAAATTGCTCATCATGCTATATACTTTGTGAGGACACAGGCTGATGTACTCTTAACTCAAGAGAACCTATAGCTTAAATAATGGATATCTTCTCTCTCTTATTAGCTTGAAGCCAGAAATAGGAGGGTATGGAGTGATGTTCCTCTATTATTTTCCATTCTCCATTTTTACTTCAGTTAGGGCTGAGATTGACTCTTCTTTCCTTCTTCTTTCTTCCACCCCTTCCTCCCCTGACAAAGACACAAATTCTTTAGAGTCAGTTCTGGTACATACAGAAATCTATACTACAGGTTGAATGGGAAATTGACTGTTTAGCTCTAACATTTCCTAGTGAGTGAATGTTGTGTGTTATCACGAGATCTTAATTTTTTTCAAATATTTGTCTAGTTTCCAAATGTAGAAACCAAGGTATATAGGGAAGGAGTGACTCAGTGCTGTTTAATGGATCGATAATGGTGCACAGTCAAGAGCTTACATTTCTGGGACTTTGTTCCCTTTTTTCTCCTACTAGATGAGTCTCAATATCCATTTGATAAAAAATTTTTGTTAATGAGAAATTACGCTCGACGTAGAGGTCTGGCAGAGATAAGTCTCTAACTGTCAAGCAACAGTGCAGAGAAATTTACGTTACTCATCTTAACAATCCAGAAACAGTGATCGTAGATAACTGAAATGAGAAATATAAGAAAATATACATTCTGTCTTTTCTGACAATGATTCTGTAGTGTCAGGGTTAAATGACATAACAGATCCTCTGATCAGATACTTCTGCTGCTCAGGACATAAGTATATATCCATATATAGGCAACACACTTTGAGTATGTTGAAAAATTATGGTGTATCCAGAGGAGAGCAAACAAAAATGATAATAAATTTAGAAAGCATATCATCTGAGGAAAGGTTAAGTGAACTGGCTGTGTTTAGCCTGGAAAAAGGATTTAAGAAGGAAATGATAACTGCCTTCAAATATTTTAATATCTGAAAGAAGTAGATTTATTCCATGTTGCTTTAAAGGGCAGGAGTGTGATTAGCGAACAGACACTAGGAAACATAATAAAGTGAAGAATTTCTGACAATTAGAGTAGTCAGTAATAGAACAGGCTACCTATTAAAAGAAGGCTGTATTATTGGGGACATTATGGAAAGAACTCTTGTATTTTGTAGGTGCTAAGACTAGATGATCACTGCAGTCAACTCTCAGATTCTGTGAAGGGGTATAATAGAATCTGAGTTCTTCCTAATAGTCTATTGTTTTTAAAGTAAGCTGGATGTTATGGATTTTCTTGGTTACTAAGAATTATGATAATAAATTATTAGAAAGTTTCATAGTTCATTCTGTTTACTTTTAAATTGCTAAAATATACCTGATCCCTTAAAATTTAAATTCCTTTACAAAGCAAATGTACATAGGATCTGTGATTAAAGAAGAAAAAAATCACCTTCAAAATCATCCTTGAGAAAATCAGAGTTTTTGGTACTTATTTTACATGTTGGGCCTGAGTACCCAGGATCACATATACACTTGGTTCCATTGATACAACTCCCATGCCCATTACACATCTCCTCACATTGGGGACCAACATAGACATTATCAATGGCCCAAGTCACTGGCTGAGAGCTTGCAGGATAAAATCCCTGATACCATCTGAACCGTACAGATCTGGAAAAGAGGTAAATGTCATTCACAAACTAATAACTGGAGAAAGATAACAGAACATATCTGGTCAATTGCACTCTGATAACAATGATCAGCTCTCAACTTCTGCTCACACTTCATGGTGAAGTAAATGTTAACAGTTAAAGCAAAAACATTAAATTAAATCCTTATAAATTAAATTAAAGCATTTACCATTTATTGTAACTTTTGTCATCACTGTCCAGGTTTTGGTCTGTAAGATGGGCAAGCCAGAGACTATCTGAAGTACATCATCATAACTACTTTGCATGTAATTTGGGCAAGGGGCCACCAGGTTGTGCCTGGGCTATGCTTTTTTGGGCCAGAGAGCTGTTTCCCCAGGCACATTTAACCAAGTGAAAGAGTAGTACTCTTTTTTAATCAATTATCCCTTTCTTCCATAAAAATAGAACTCTTTACAAAAATAAATAAATCAACAAGTACTTTTAAGTGCCCAGTAACTGCTAAGCACTATGTATAAAAATTAAGCTAACCATAAAAATGAAAGGACAGTATTCTTTAATGTATTTATATTTATACACACGTATATAATTATGATCAGGATTTAAATAAAATCGGGTACTGTGAAATTAGTTTTCTTTTAAATATTCTAAATTATTTTAAAATCTAACTTTACTTGATTCAAGAAGAACTAATACCCTGAATCCCCTAACTGGGAGATAGAGCTCCTGGGATTTGTCCACCACTCCAATTAATGGCAGTGCATCAAATATAGATTTCAGGCAAAATCCACATGATTTGAAAACTGTAATTTGATTTCAACATGTCTTTTTTCTTTCTCTTGCAAGAGGAACTTTGAACCAGCTGTTAACTGGGTACTCATTCCATACATCCAAGAGGATATTCAAACAACTCATCCAGCAGTGTATTCGTTCAACAAATGTTTATTGAGCGCGTATACTATGTGAATGCTGTATTTAGGCCCTATAAGGAATACAGAGAAAAAGAAGACGTCTCCTGAATATGCAGGGATCTTTTGCTATTTAACATGGAAAATAATGGAGTTTGCTCTTTGTAGGGGAAACAGTGGAATTTGCATTTTAGTAGGGGAAATAAGAAATATATTTATATATACATATATAATATGCATATAATATATACATATATTGCATATATATATTTATATATATAAATACATATATGCATGTATCTATGTATCTATCTACATAAAGCACAACTAGTCTAACAGATATTCTGCCTTAATGTTTTGACTTTGGATTTCAGTCTTCCGAACTTAGCAAATATATGAAAACCAAGAACAAGTCAACACGTAGGCTTGCAATGTATTAAAAAAAATGGCTACACTGAACAGAAATACTGCAATGTTTTGAAGAAGGGAACAGTGAAGTCAGAGGAATCTAAGAATCATGTTGGTTTATAGGAGAGAGGGGCAATTTTCGGATCAGGGATGGTTTTATGGAAGAAATGGCATTTGATCTGGGCCTTGAAGAATAACTAATAATAACAGCTAGCATTTGCATAGCACCTTAAGGTCTGCAAAGCTTTTTCTGTATGTTGTCCATTTGAGATAACCTGGAAGGTTATGCGAGCACTCTGGGAGGGTGTTACTATAATCCCCATTTTACAGACAAGAAAACTGAGGCCAAGAAAGGATAAGTAATTTGTCTAGGGTCACATAGTTACTTAATAAGTGTCTGTGGTGGGATCTGAACATAGGACTTTCTGTTTCCTTTATCCAGTAGACGAATGATCTGCTTAAAAATTGGACAAAGCAGAGCTGGACCAGACAGACATTACCAGGAGAAGGAAGAGTATGAGCAAACATCCTGCCTTGTTTTCTTTCCAACATTCTCTTCTCATGGCCCAAAATAAAGGTAAAGAAAAATCACACAGCAGCCTGAGTGACCAGTCTACCAAAAACTTTATAATAGTCTTTCTCCAATTTGTAGCTTCCCCGTTGGTCATTTTCTAGTTCAAAATTTGCCTTTTTTAGCTTCTAGAAATTTGTAAATGACTGATCTTCTTATCAAAAGATTTAAAAGGCTACAAGACTTTGTGACACCATTTAGGGTTTTCTTGGCAAAGATACTGGAATGGTTTGCCACTTCCTTCTCTAGCTGATTTTGTAGATGAGGAAAGGGGGCAAATAGTGTTAAGTGACTTGCATAGGGTCACACAACTAAGTATCCGAGGCCAGATTTGAACTTAGGTCTTCCTGACTCCAGGCTCAGAGCTCTACTCTACTGACTTCTCTGTTTTGTATATAGATGGTCCTATTTTAAAGAAATTATACTCATTTTGTAGGAAAAACACAAGCAAACAGAACATAAGGATTTTAAACAGTGAAATGCAAGATTTCCCCCTATTTTCATCACAGAATGGATGCTGAAACATTCTGTTCTCAAAACCTGAGAAACCATGTTGGCATGGGTTTCCTCAACTATAAAATAAGGGTTTTGGATTAGATGATTTCTAAGGTCCCTTCTGTCCCT
>JAQQSK010007448.1:0-13972 GCA_028658325.1 Potorous gilbertii
CTATTTAATTATTGTCTCCCTTGTATTCTACTTTTGGAACTGATTGTTTGAACCCATATGTTATCCTTTACATTTATCCATACTGAAATTGTCTAATTAGATTTAGTACAATATTTTTGCTGTCAAGATCTTGGCTCACTCATCTGGTTTGTCACCTATATTTCTCAGCTTTGTGTCATTTGCAAATGCATGCCATCTATTCCTTTATCTAAGTCATCAATGAAAATGTTTCTCAGCAAAGGTCCAAGTACAGATGACTTGGATGTTTTACTGTTGACCTTTGGCCAAGATGACATCAAACCATAATCGACAAATCTGCAGACAGTTATGAGACGCCTACTTTGTGTAGGCTCTGGAAATAAATTCAAAGAATAAAGCAATCTCTGCTTGAAAGGAGTTTACATCCTAATAAGGAAGACAATAAATATAGATATAATTATATACAGAATAAATATAAATAGAATAAAAATAAATAATTAAATATGATTTAGTTTGGGATAAAAACCTGTAGTAGTTGGGTAATCGAGGAAAGCTTCGTGCAGAAGGTAATGATTTAGTTGCATCTTGAAGAAAGAGAAAGATTCTATTGAGTAAAAAGAAGAGCTAAGTGGAATTTAGCATGAGAAATAATAATGAAAAGGTATGGAGACATATAGTACGTGAGGAAGAGAGAGAAGGATGGTAGTTTGACTAGATCACAGAATGTGGAAGGGGAAGTAATGTTCAGTGAAGCTGGAAATAAAGGTTGTACATAGACTCCTCCATTCTGCACACTCAACTCTCACTCAAAATTTCACTCATGAGTTTTCCATCATTCCTGACTGACTTGCCCTATAGAATTTAATTCCATGGGTTCTTACCTATTAATCTTAACTTAGCATCAGTTGGGGTCCTGGGGCAGATTACAGGGGGTTGTGAACTTGGATAAGAAAAAAACAATCACATTTGTTTCTACCCACCTCTAACTGAAATGTAGACTACCCTTTGATTATTTAAAAATATTACTCTGAGGAGTCCATAGGCTTCACCTATGGGTGACAAAGAGATGCATAATATAAAAAATGTTAAGAATAATTGGTCTAAACCCTTTGAAATCTGTTTTCCTCAACTCCATCTAACTATATTATCATTGTCTCCACCCATTAACCTTTTATAGAAGAACAGTATGAGATATTTCTAAAATCTGGATAAACCATACCTGCAATATTCCCCTAATCGACCTTGTAGGTAACTCTTCAGAAAAGGAATTAAGTTTAGTATAGTATACCATGTTCTTGATGAAGCAAGTAATTTTCTTTCCTAGATGTTCACTAATCATCTGGCATGAGGCAGTTAGGTGACACAGTGGATAGTGTGCTGTGCCGGAAGTCAGGAAGACTTGAGTTCAAATTTGACCTCAGACACTACCTATATGACTCTGGGCAAGTCACTTAACTTCTGTTTGCCTCAGTTTCCTCAAATGAAAAACCGGGTAATAACAGGATGATAAAAATAACTGCCTCACAGGGTTGTTGTGATTATCAGATATCTGTAAATCACTTAGCACAGTTCCTGGTACCCAAAAGGCACAGCGATAGTTTAAGGAATAACCATGAAAAGTCAAAAAAAAGCTAAACAATATAATGAAAGAAATAATAAACTACCCGGACTTTCTGAATGTAGAAAATAAAGTCCCAGTTGAAAGAATCTACAGATCACCACTTTTGGGCAGGGGCAGAGGGGCAGGGGAGGATAAGGGAGAGGAAGGGATGAAGGGAGGGGATGAGATGAAAGAGAGAGACAGAGAGAAAGAACCCTATGCTGAAAATTCTAAAACACAGTGACCGAATCTAATAATTTAAATGGCAAATAATAAATCATGTAAGCAACTAGGAGAAAGACTTTAAAGATATAAAGGAAAGGAGATTCAAATAACACAAAACTATTCTGTATCCACCAAAAACTGCAGAAGAGAATGGAATATGTTCCAAAGAGCAAAAGGAGTTCAAGATGTATTCTAAAGTGACATCCCTGAAAACTCAAGCTTAATCAATGAAAAAAAAGAGAGAATTTGAAGCATTTCCAGAAAGAAAACAAGTCCTGGACAAACTGTTTTCTTTGTAAACACCCCAGACAACAGAAGTATAAGAAAGATTTTAAAACTTGTAGCAACCAAGGAAAACAACAAAATAACAACAGAGAGATGATTAAGAGATTACTTTCTGAAAGTACACAAAGAAACAAGAGTGAAACTAAAAATCAAAGAGATGATGGAAAAACAGGCTGGAAATATCATGGATTAAACCTCATAACATCTAGCAACACCAACAGGTGACTCATTTTTCTGGGACTAAATTGCAAAATCAGAGAGAATATAAAAGGAGATAAGGACAAAGAAAGTAGAGGAGAATATGTAATATAGTCTAGTGACGTGAAAGGTTAATAATGAAGGGGCAGTAACTCCTGTAGTATCCCAGTAAGGAGAGCCTACAGAAAAGTGAAGGGACAAAGGGTGGGATTGAAACAAGGGAAAAGAAAGGGGAAAATATTGTTTCAGTGGGGGTGGAGTGTGTCACTAATGAATGTTTCCAGGGAAGAGATAGTCTAGGGAGATGGGGACCTTACAATGGGCATAATTTGTTGGGTTTTGGTGCTTAGAGATTTATCTTATCCTGCATGAGGAGATGGGGAGTCAAGGATCCTGGGGGACCACTGATATACAGAAGTGTGGAAAGGAATGGAATCAGGGAGGAGATTCATGGCAAATGGAAGGAAAGGGAGAATGATCATAGGGAAGGCAAAGGTTACTAATGAAATGAACAATCAAGAGCATAGGAAAATTCTTGTTATGGGACAATATCTTTTTTCTATCATCTGCAGAAATAGGTATGTCTAAGAATGAGCCACAGCAGAGAAGGGGTATCAGGGGGCAATTATCTACAAGTTAGTAACATAGAATCTGTTTAGAAGAAGGAAATCCAAATAGGCACCATAGAAACTTTAATTCTATGAGCAATGTAAAGACTAAAGGATTAAATAACTAGAAGGCCCATAAATCAAAGAATCAAGATTTAGAACAGGCAGAAAAGGATGACAAATATTGAAGAGAAAGAGGGATAGAAATTTTTCCTAGAAAAAAATATCATGGAAAATGAGATACAAAACAAAATAATGAATAAAGCAAGTTGACAGCAGTTAGGTGAGGTGGTAGAGGGCTGGGCCTAGAGTCAGCAAGTTTCATCTTTCTATATTCAAATCTGTTTCCAAATACTGGTTGTGGGACCCTGGGCAAGTCACTTAACTCTATTTGCCTCAGTTTCCTCATCTATCAAATGAGCTGCAGAAGAAAATGGTAAAGCAGTTCCTTATTTCTGCCAATAAAATGCCTAATGGGGTCACCAAGAGTTGGAAACAACTGAAAATGACTCAAAAAAAAAACAAGTTGAAGGAGAGGAAAGGAAGGCAGGTTTTATTCGACCACTTAATTTAGAGGAAAAAAGCAGGGAAAGAATTAAATAACTAGCCATAAGGGGAAACAAATGAAACTAAGTTAAGCCAAACTCCAAAACTAGGGAAAGAGATAACAAATGGAGGTGGTTAAGGCTTGAGGGTGAGGGGAAGAAAGACAGTAGAAATAAGGTTGCCTTAAAGTAGATTAAACTAAAATATTGAAGAGATAAAGTTTTGTGTTTACAGAGTAATCCTACAAAGGAGAGAAATCCCAATTGAGGATTTTCCCAGGTATCAAAGTCAAATTTTCTAGACCAGTGGCATCCAACTCAAATGGGTATGCATTGATTTAGAAAGACATTATTATTAAGATTAGCTTATCAATGAGCTAATTGACAAACATCTTTTAACACAGACATTAACATTATCTATGTTTTATTGTATTTTGATTTATTTTGTTAAATATTTCCCAATTACATTTTAATCTGATTCAGCTGCACCTGAGAGTGTTGGAGACTGTGTAGTTGACACCTCTGTCTAAAACTAGAGTTGGCTTTCTTTCCTTTTTAGAACATTAAATATCAGACCTTCTCTAGGCCAAAGGACCTCTCCCTTTGCTTCAAGATCATTCAGATGTCATTGACAATGTCTCATCAGTTACATATTACCAGCTTGAGAATGTCATTCATTTGAACCAGGTCCATTGGCACCTAGGGACCCTTTAACTATCTCCTTAACAGAAGGAGGTTTGGGTATCAAATCCTTGATAAATATAGTCATTTCCAGTGTAAAGGTCACTATCCAAGTTTGGTAGGGGAAAAAAAGCAAAAAATAAGAATTAACAGTTAGACCTTTCATTTGTTATAAATTATCACTGTCTCACCTTCTTTTCTTTTTTGTCTAGCTTTTCTCCACAACCTCTGCTCATCATGAGCTTTAGTCTATTAGTCAGTCAACAGGCATTTATTAAGCATTTATTCCTGACACTTTTACAACACTGCATAACACTTACATTCATTGTTACCTGCTACTGCTTCCAAATTCTGTATGTATGTATATAAATATTTAAAATATATATGGTAAATATATGTAAATATATACATATGTACATATACATATATACATGTATATACATATACATACATATATTTAAAGATCTAAGTTGCTTGAAATAAGATTCAGATAAATCCTATATTTTTCTCTTCATCACAATTGTTTCCCTTCATGTAATATAGGATTCCAGTTATACATTATTAATTGCCTTTTGGACATCTCCATCTAGATATCCCATAAGTATTTCCAATTCAATATGTTTAAAATATAATTCATTCAGTCTTTCTCCAAACTCAAACTTCCTCCAAGTTCTATCCCTAGAATTCAACCTATCAATTTTCTATTTTTCCATGGGATCTTATCAATTCTTCTTCAGGACCCTTTGAAATTTGAAATCCTAAATCTAGGACGATGTGAGATTATGCGGTACCTGATTTTCTTCTCTTTCTCTATCATAGATTCTAGGAAGGAGAAGTCACTCGTCCTCCACCAACGATGTTCCTATCACAATACTTCCAGCTTCTGCAGGAGGTTGTGAAAGAAAACGTGGGGAAAGACAGAAGAACTGGAGCAGAATCAAGACACAGAAATTTCAGAGGTAATTTTCAGGTGGTTGGATTTTTGAAGGAAGCCCGTATTTGAATTTAGGAGAGGAAAACTTGATGACAAAATGGAGAACTGTGTGAACTGAAGGAAGAGAAGGGATCAATCTGAAGAAGAAAAGGCCTAAGGAAATAAAGAGTTCTCAATGAGAAGGAAAAGGAGAAGGTAGTTGGCAAGAAAGGTCCGTAAGAAAAGGTAATTGGTAAGTAAAACAAATTGCCTAAAATTGGAATTTATTGAAAAAAGTCAGTCAGTTGATGAAAATTTAATATTCACCTACTATATACTAAGTATATATCATATACTAAGTATACTAAGTATTTTTCTAAGTGCTGGAGATAGAAAGAAAGGCAAAAACCAGTTCCTGCTGTCAAGAAACTCACAGTCTAATCAGGAAGACAAGGTGCAGACAGCTATGTTTAAATAAGACATATACAGGATAAAAGAGAGGTAATCAAAAGGGGAAAAGAAATTGGGCATTGCTGTTAATGTTAAGATTCACCACTGTGGAAGTATCAAGGAGGCAATTAGGCTGTGAGTGGTGGAAATACCCCTATGTACTTTTTTTTAATGCTGAGAAATCCCAATCAGTAAGGAAAGTAAAGAGAATTTGCATATACACACACCCCTTTGTCATATGTAATGTTTTATTCTCAATTCACTCATTTTCTAAAAAAAAAATTAGTTTATGTTTTCCAATTACATGTAAAGATAGTTCTCAACATCCACTTTTATAAGATTTTGAGTTCCAAAATTTCCCCCAATCTCCCATTCCCCCTTCCCAAGATGGCATGCAATCTGATATTATCTATACATGTGCAATCATATTAAACATATTTTCACATTAGTCATGTTGTGAAAGAAGAATCATCACAAAAGGGAAAAAAACACGAGAAAGAAGAAATAAAAAAAATTAAAATAGCATGCTTCAATCTTCATTCATATTCCATAGTTCTTTCTCTGGATGTGGCTGGCATTTTCCATCATGAATCTTTTGGAATTGTCTTGGATCATTGCATTACTGAGAAGAGTAAAGTCTATCAAAGTTAGTCATCACACAGTGTGACTATTACTGTGTACAATGTTCTCCTGGTTCAGTTCACTTCACTCAGCATTAGTTCATGTAAGTCTTTCCAGGTTTCATTTTTTTTTTAATTAGAAGAGCATAGTATCAGAGGACTTAGTGATCATCTAACCTCACAGATGAGGAAACTGAGTCCTAGAAAAGAAAAATAACTTACCTAGGGTCACACATCAGGTATCACATGACTAAACTGGGATTCAAACTCAATTATTCTGACTTCAAGTTCAATATTCTTCCCATTATACCATAGGAAATAACAAAACTGAGATTTGAACCCAGGTTCAATACTCTACCCTTTCAACACATGTTCTTTATTGATCATAACCTCAGGTTCAGGAAGCACTTAGTACTTCCAAAACCAAGTGTACCAATGGTATTAAATATGGTACCATTGTTCAAAGTCTTATGGTGTAGTAGAATAGAAATGAGAAAATCAGTCCAAAATATGTTATTTCCTAACTGTGGGACCCTAGACAAATCACTTCACATCTTTTGGTCCAAAGGAACCTCACATTCCTCATATATAAAGAAGATGGATCCAGTAGACCTCAAAGTGCCTTCCACCTCTAACGGAATGATTTTAATGAAGCAGATGGTCTCCAATGTCCCTTCTGGCTCTAACTGGTCACTAGCTGGCCTTTTAATCTTGAACAAATTGCTGCCCTTTTCTGGGCTTCAGTTTCCCCATCTATAAAAATCAAAGAGCCGCACTTGGGAAAGGGTAATTCTTTTCTAGCTCCAAAGTTCTTTGATTTTGGATTCAAAATTGGTATGTAGAGATCAAAATAGACTTTGTCTTCTTTTTTGGATAGGAGTGAATTTTTAAAGACTTGGATGGGATTTAAATCTAGAAGGAATCTTAGATGCTATCAAGTTCCCTCATTTTACAGATGAGGAAACTGAGGCAGACAGAGCTTAAATGACTTGCTCAGTGTCACACAGCTAGTAAGTGTCTGAGTTAAGGATTTAAACTCAATTCTTCCTGACTCCAAGTCACCTTCCTTATACGTCACACGCTCCTGCCTTCTGGAAGGACTGCTATCACATAACAGTAATAGGTGTAACTATTGGTGGACATGAGTCAGGTTAAATCTTCCCCAGAGATGGCTGCCCTTAACAGAAAATTTACAGGCCATAGAAGACTCTGTTAGTACCCTGCAGGCTAAACAATCAGGGAGCAATGAATTCCTCATTAGTCCAAAAGTGGAGTTGGGTTCCAGGCTCACCTGCCCACTCTGAAGGAATGGGCACATGTCTGTTTCTCTTTGCTCTCCAGTTCTCCTCCATGACCACACAACGGGCTGGCTGGAGCAGCTAGTTGTAATTATCCAGCATTCCTTTAACACATCATTATAAACACAGAGAGTTCACTGGCTTTGGTTTTTCTCTCTGCTAACGTGCTTGCCCTTTCCCCAGGACTTCCTGTTTGGCACATGACTATCCTTCCCAAGTCACAGCTCCACTATGGTATTTTATCTGGCCATTCCGATATGTCATACTCAGTCTTAATTGGTAGAGGAGTCAGCAAGCAACATCAGGCCTATTAAAATTCCACTTCTGTGCTTGTGATTTTCATTCATTTTCTCACACTCTGCCTGCCCTCTCCTTCCAAAGAATCAGAGCAACTCCTCCCACCAGATGGGTGCATACGCAGAGCTATAACTGGAGTTTTGCCCCAGGGTACCACATTTGGTGGGTGATGAATTTAGAAAGCCCCACATATACAAGTCAGGGTCAATACTTGCAGCTAATCATAGCACTTCTGCTGCTCAGAAATGGAGAGTTTAGCCCTGGATTAATACAAAGGTAAGAAGGGGATGGTGACACATGGTGAGTGGGGTTGACTTTCCCAGCCTGCCCTACTTCCCAGAAATCCTCTTCTTTCCCCTCCAACTAAATGTGCCATTTTCCCCAGGAATGGTTTGTGGTACTTTCCTGGGCTGCAG
The DNA here is from genome assembly GCA_028658325.1 of Potorous gilbertii. Classification (NCBI taxonomy): domain Eukaryota; kingdom Metazoa; phylum Chordata; class Mammalia; order Diprotodontia; family Potoroidae; genus Potorous; species Potorous gilbertii. The sequence continues at coordinate 8,116 of JAQQSK010007448.1, forward strand.
ACCATCCCAGCCACAAATCTGCACGTGAGACTGTGTGCAGTTTCTTTTTTAGACTCTTTCTGATTGGTCCTATCTTTAGGGGTCACTCATATATGGGAGATCTCCTATCTAGGGAGGATTAATGCCTGACTACTTGAAATTTTCAGGCAGGAGATTTTAGCAGAAGTAGATTAATTCTTTGGGCCAGCTAAGTTGCATAGTGGATAGTATGTAAGGTCTGGAGTCAAGATGACCTGAGTTCAAATCTAGCCTCAGATACTTAATAGCTGTGTGACCCTAGGCAAGTCATTTAACTCTGTTTGACTCAGTTTCATCATCTGTAAAATGAGCTAGGGAAGAAAATAGTAAACCTCTCCAAGAGATTTGGGAAGAAAATCCCAAATGGGGTCATGAAGAGTTGGACGTGACTGAAAAGACTCAACAACAAAAAACGATTGATTTTTGAGTAAGAAGTTTTGGGAGGGAGGATCAGTGAATAGGTTCTAAGCTACAGGAAAGCCTCTTTCTAAAGAGAACTCATCATATTCTAGACCCCTAAACACCTGTAAGAAGTAATGTGTTGGCATTTGTTTAAAAACCAACTCTCCGAAAATGCATGACACACATTTGAATTTAATCAGGAATTATTAACATTTTTGTTATCATAATCATAAATTTTGTTACTAAACAAAATAATACGTTGAAGGCTTATTTATAACATTTGTCAATTTTCAAGATGTTAATGCTCACAGTGAAAATTTAACAACAAAATTTATCAATCACCTCTTAAGAGTTGGTATAAGCTGGCTCCATCACATCCCTGTCTGACATGGATTCTGTTCCTGGACCTCCAAGCGATACCATCTCCTGATATTATTTTTGTTTGGTTTGGTTTTACATTAAAAAAATTAATGAACATTTTATTTTCTCTTCCTTCCCCTTCTGCTTCCCCCACTGAGAAAAAAGATTTAAAAAACAGAACAAAGCCTCTGCAAAAATATGTAGAATTAAGCAAATTAAATTCCCATGTTGGGCATGTAAAAAATTTTGTCTCATATTTCATCTTTAATTCATTTCTTCTCTGTCAGGTAGTCTTCATCATCAGTTCTTTTGAATCTTTATTGGTCAGCACATTGATCAGTTCTAAAGCCCTTCATAGCTGTTCATTTTTGCAATATTGTTGTTCCTGTAGAAATTGTTCTTTGTTTCCCAGTCTGCATCAGTTCATGCAGCTTTTCTTATTTTTCTCTGAAATCATCCCCTTTGTCATGGCTTATATCATGATAACATTGTTTCATTCCTGTATTATAATTTTTTTAACTATTTCCCAGTTGCTGGGCAATCCTCCCTTGATTTCCAGTTCTTTGCCACCACAAAAAAAGAACTAATATAAATACTTGTGCATATATGAATCCTTTCCTCATGTCTTTGATTTCTTTGAGGATATACTATATTCAGTCATTCTTTAGCTAATAGGCACTTCCTCGTTTCCCAGTTTTTAGTCACCACAAAAAGAGCTCATTAAATATTTTTATCCACAAATGAATCCTTGTCTTCTTACTGTATCTTTTTGAGGTGTAAGTCTAGTACTAGTGGTATGGTTGGGTCAAAGGTTATACCTAGTTTAGTAACTTTTTGAGTATTTTTCCCAATTGTCTTCCAGGATGACTGAAACAATTCATAATCTCACCAATAGTGCCTTTTCTTCAGCAAACTTTCCAATATTTATCATTTTTCTTTCTTTTTTTTTTAATAATCTTTGCAAGGTGGATGGATGGGAAGTAGAACATCGGAGGAGTTCTCATTTGCATTTCTCTAATTATTAGTGGGGCAACTAGGTGGCAAAATGGATGAAGTGTTATGAGGCCTGGAGTCAGAAAGACTCCTCTTCCTGAGTTCAAATCCAGTCTCCGACACTTAGCTGTACAGTTCTGGGGAAGTCACCTAACCCAGTTTTCCTCAGTTTTCTCATCTATAAAATGAGCTGGAGAAGAAAATGGCAAATCATTCTAGTATCTCTGCCAAGAAAACTCCAAATGGGATCACAAAGAGTCAGACATGACCAAAAAAATGACTAAAGAACATTTTTAGTGATTTGGAGTTCTTCCTATGAAAACTACCTGTTCAAAACTACTTGATCATGTTCAATTGAGACATGGCTGTCATTATTATAAATTTGCAATCTATTTCTTATATACCTTTCTAAAGAAGATATTTATCAGAAAAACTGGCAGAAAATATTTTTTTTCCTTAGTTTGCCGTTTCTCTTCTAATTTTCGTGGCATCTCCTGACCTTTCAAAGTTCCCAAGGTCATGGCCCTTTCCAAATCCCCTTTACCTAAAACAGGAAGAACAGAAACAAAGTGGCAAAGTACAGAGTCACATGTTGGCCTTGAATGAGGAGGGCCTGAGGACCCTCCCCTTTGTAGCATTGTCTCTTCTCTCTCAGGAATGCAGCCAGGCGGGAAGGAGGTAGAAGTCCTCCTGCTTGCCTCCCCTTTCCCCTATTCCAATGTTTCTTTAATTCTTAGTAGTTATTCTTTGAGGCCTTACATTATCATTGGCCTACTTTATCTGCCATCCAGTTCTGCATCTCAGTTAGGAGGGGGCACCTCTTACTCTGTACCAGGCCTCTCTTAAATACACAACAAAGGCATTTCTGGTTCTTCTTCTTTTTTCCATTCTTATCTAAACTGAAAATGATGAATGTTGGAGGGGCTATGGGAAAACAGGTACATTGATATACTGTGGTTGGTGGACCCATTCTGGAAAGCTATTTGGAATTATACACAAAAAGTTAACTGTTTTTTCTTTGTTACAAGGAACCTTTCACAAAGTGGGAGTCATTTGCAAACATTTGCAATGTAAAAACAAAACACATCAATAAAATGTTTATAGAAAGAAAAAAAAGAAAATTTGAAAAGTAAAAGAAAAGTGAGAAGGTTGGAGGGGACAGATTGTGAAAAGCTTTCAATATCAAATAGAAGATTTTATATTTGATACTTGAGGTGGTAAGAAGTCACCGTAGTTCATTGAATGGGGATGTGGGGGTGAGGAGGTTGCATATGTGACATACTTAGACCTTAGGAAAATCAATCAGACAACTATATCTACACTATTCTGATCTACTAGCCTAGTTGTATGTCAAAAAATATGGGGAGACAGAATTGTTCCACGTGTGAGTTTTGTTTCTTTAACTAGCCTATAACCTCCTTAAGGGCAAACTCCAAGCCATATCCTTTGGCAGGGGAGTGGTGCATCCAAAATGCCTTGCATAGTGCTGGGAATGCAATAAATATTTATTGATTAATGTAAATTGTTTAGCTCAGTAAAGTTATTCTTTTCCCCATATTATTTCTTGGGTCATCCTACACACACTGGTAAAAAAAAATTTATATGTATACATGTCTTCACTATTTTTATGGGCTTATAATAAAATTTTGACACATGGAAAATAAGAAATGAAGAAAGATTGGAATAATGGATCTAATCTAAGAAACACATGACCAAAAAAGATTTACTTGACCAGTCAACCAGAATTCCTTTAATTTGCATTTCTCTATGGTGAAAGCAAGGGACACAAGATAGAGTACCCCTCTAGATATTTCTCAAAGAGAAAATGAGGAAGGCCCCCAACTTGGTGAGTGGGCCCTCTTTGGGGCAAACTTACTGGAGGACATGTACAACAGCCCTTCAGGATGAGCAGGAATGGGTTATGATCTGTATCATGGGATATGCATGGATGCGTTATGACTGTTTCCATGGGAAGGTGTGCCCATATTAAAAGATCACGGAGTTATTTGAGTAGTTGAATATTTAAATCATTTTAGTAATATACAACTTTTCATGACCCCTTTCTTGTCAAAGATACTGGAACGGTCTGGAATTTTCTTCTCCAGCTCATTTTATAGAGGAGAAAACTGAGGCAAACAAGGTTAAGTGACCTGTCTAGGTTCACACAGCTAGTGTCTGAGGCCAGATTTGAATTCACTCTTTCTGATGCCAGGCCTGGCACTCTAGCTAGGGTACCACATAACTGCATTATGGCTAATACTGCTTACAAAGCACTTTCCTCCCCAAACCCCAGGAAAGTAATATTATTAATAATAATTTATAAATATATTTACAAATAACAAACATAATATTTCCTATATGATTTATTACTATTTAATAAAATATTCAATGTAGTACATTATAAATATATTATGTTATGAATATATAAATGTAAATAATAAAACAAGTGTTATTATCCTTAATTTACATATGAGGGTATTGGGCCCAGAGGGGAAGTGACTTTTCCACAGTCTTATGGTCTCCTGACTCTCACAAGCTGGGTGACCTTGGGCAAGTCCCATAGCCTCTAGAGGTCAGATGGATTCTTTGCTTCGAGCAGGTACTTCATGCAGGACCATCATTTTATTTTACCTTTTAAAATTAATTAATTTATTTTTAGTTTTTAATATTGACTTCCACAAGATTTTGAGTTCCAAATTTTCTCTCCATCTCTCCCCTCCCCCACCCAAGACACCTTGCATTCTGATGACCCTTTCCCCTAATCTGCCTTCCTTTCCTTTATTCTCACTGTCTCTCTTTTCTTATAGGGAAAGATGGATTTCTATACCCCATTACCTGTATTTCTTATTTCCCAGTTGCATGCAAAAACAATTCCCAACATTTGTTTCTAAAACTTTGAGTTCAAACTTCTCTCCCTTACTCCCTCCCCACCCATTCCCACTGAGAAGGTAAGCAATTCAATATAGACTATATATGTGTGGTTATGCAAAAGACTTTCATAATAGTCATGTTGTGAAAGACTATATTTCCCTCCATTCTATCCTGCCATCCATTTATTCTATTCTCTTTTTTGACTTTGTCCCTCTCCAAAAGTGTTTCTTTCTAATTACTCCCCTCCTCCCATTTGTCCTCCCTTCTATCATCCCCCCACATCCTAGTTCTCCCCTTCTCCCTTACTTTCCTGTAGTGTAAGATAGATTTTCATTCCAAATTGAGTGTGCATGTTATTCCCTCCTTAAGCCAAATGTGATGAGAGTAAGCGCACTTTCTCCTTCTTACCTCCTCCCTTTCCCCTTCCATTGGAAAAACGTTTTCTTGACTCTTTTATGAGAGATAATTTGCTACATTCCATTTTTCTCTTTCTCCTCCCAATATAGTCTTCTCTCACCCCTTAATTTAATTTTTTTGACATCATCCCTCCTTATTCAATTCACCCTGTGCCCTCTGTCTATATGTGTATAATCCCTCCAACAACCCAGATACTGAGAAAAGCCTCAAGAGTTATAAATATTATCTTTCCATGTAGGAATGTAAACAGTTCAACTTTAATAAGTCCCTTATGATTTCTCTTTCCTGTTTACCTTTTCATGTTTCTCTTGATTCTTGTGTTTGAAAGTCAAATTTTCTATTCAGCTCTGGTCTTTTTATCAACAATACTTGAAAGTTCTCTATTTCATTGAAAGACCATTTTTTCCTTTGAAGTATTATACTCAGTTTTGCTGTGTAGGTGATTCTTGGTTTTAATCCTTCTTCCTTTGATTTCTGGAATATGATATTCCAAATTCTTCAATCCCTTAATATAGAAGCTGCTAGATCTTATGTTATCCTGATTGTATTTCCACAATATTTAAATTGTTTCTTTTTGGCAGCTTGCAATACTTTCTCCTTGACCTGGGAACTCTGGAATTTGGCTACCATATTCCTAGAAGTTTTTTTTTTCAGATCTCTTTCAGGAAGTGATTGGTGGAATCTTTCAATATTTATTTTACCCTCTGGGTCTAGAATATAAGGGCAATTTTCCTTTATAATTTCATGAAAGATGATGTCTAGGCTCTTTTTTTGATCATGGCTTTCAGGTAGTCCC
>JAQQSK010007449.1:0-13972 GCA_028658325.1 Potorous gilbertii
CTTCTTCATCTTCAGAGATGAAGGTTGGAATCATTTTTTCAAGAAAATAACCTTCTATGATCTTAGTTTTTTTCCCTTTTCTGGGCATATTCCCAGCCAGTTACTTGACTTCTGAGAGTCCTCTCCACCCCTGGCCTAGGTCAGCCCAGCTAGTGCTTGGGGTCTGAGATTCAAATGCTGCTCCCCAGCCTCAGGGCTTTTGGTGGCTGGCCTGGCTGCTATTCAGGGTAAGATTAAATCAGGTTCTCAGGTGGGGGCAGGGCCGCCTGCCAGGCTCAGTTCCCTCAGGGGGTTTATGCAGAGACCTTTTGTAATAGAGCTGCTGCCTGCTTTGGGAGCCTCTGGTCACCACAGCCACTGCCTCCCGAGGGGGTCCGAGTCCCGGAGACACCCCACTCCCCTCTCAACCCATCTCTCTCACTGACCTGTGAGTCTGTGGGTGGAAGGACCTTCACGGCCACTGGAGATTCTGTCCCTGAAGCCTGCTTGGATCTGCTCGCTCCTCTCAGTACCGCACGGCTGGAGCCAGGCAGGGGAGGGCTCCGCTCCCTACCGGGGCGCGTGGACCTTTCGGATCAGTTTTTCAGGGCTCTCTGGAACGGAAATCTCCTTCACTGTGTTGCTGCAAGGCTTCCACTGTTCCAGAATTTTTTGGGAGTTCTTTTTAGAGGAAATCCATGGGCTGTGGGTTCGGACCTAGCATAGGTGAGTCTTTCTACTCCGCCATCTTGGTTCTGCCCCCTCCACTCTCATTTTTAAAGAGCTATTTTCTTCAGTGAAGTTTTGAACCTCCTTTTCCATTTGGGTAATTCTGCTTTTTAAAACATTCTTCTCCTGATTGGCTTTTTGGACCTCTTTTGCCAGTGGAGTTAGCTTATTTTTAAAGGTGTTATTTTCTTCAGTATTTTTTTGGGGTCTCCGTCAGCAAACTGTTGACTCACTTTTCATGGTTTTCTTGTATTGTTCTCATTTCTCTTCCCAGTTTTTCCTACACCTCTCTTATTTGATTTTCAAAATCCTTTTTGAGTTCTTCTGTGGCCTGGGATCATTGCATATTTATTTTGGAGGTTTTGGATGCAGAAGCCTTGACTTTTATGTATTTCCCTGATGATAAACATTGTTCTTCCTCATCTGATAGGATAGGAGAGAATACCTGTTCACTAAGAAAGTAAACTTTTATAGTCTTATTTCTTCCCCTTTTTTGGGCATTTTTGCAACCAGTTACTGGTCTTTTGGGTCCTCTGTCAAGGGTATGGTATACTTTGGGGACCTGTAAGTTTTCGGTTCCTCCAAGGTGGCACAATCAAGGGAGAAGAGTTTGCTCCCTGGCCTGGCTCAAGGCTAAGATTCAAATCAGCAACTCAATTCTCCCAGCGGCTTAAGCTGAGGCTCCAATAATGGAAGCTGGCCACTGTCCCCCATGGCCACCTGATCCACTACCCACCTGCTGCTGCTGCTGCCACCACTTGGGGCTCGGGCTAGGGAAAGACCCTGCTCTCTTGTCATGGAGGTGAAAAAGCTCTCTCACTGACCTTTGAAGCTGCCTCTGGCATTTGTGGGTTGAGAGATCTGGGAACCTCTGCTACTGCTGCTGGGGAATTCCACCCCTGAGGCCTACTGCAGCCCTGCTCCTCCTGAGGCTGTGATCTGCTCCATGTCTAGTGTGACAGGCCCTTCCCATCAGACTTCCAGATCTCTCTGACCTGGAAATCTCCACACTGCATCGTTCTGTGGCTTCTGCTGCTCTAGAATTTGTTGAGATTCTTCCTTTACAGGTATTTTATGAGCTGTGGAGGAAGAGCTACAGTATGTGCATATTTCTACTCCACCATCCTGGCTCTGCCCCCCAACTTTAGGGATTTTAGACCACTTGATGGTCAGTTTCTTCTGTTAAGGATAAAAACAAACTCAAATATATTTAGAAATTTTGACTAAATGTACTTGGAGATTTTTAATGCCTCTGTGAATTTCCTTATGGGAAACTATCAGGATTAATGATTAGCTGAAGAAAGGCATTGATGTGATGATAAATATCAGTGGGTAGTCAGTAAACATAAATGCAATGGAAAAAAAATTCTTTTTATATAGGACCTTACTGATTTTTTAAAAAGAAAAAGAAAAGAGAAAAAGTAAAAGCTATTAGATTTTCTTCCACTCATTTGCCAGTTGAGGATCTGTCTCCCAGTGTTCCCCCCTTGTGTCTACCAAAGGAAAATACTAGATCTGAGGCCTTGTGATTTTCTACTGGTTTTGATCCTTGCTTCCTCAAGTCACTGTGGAGCTAAAAGAAAGGTGAAAAAATGTGTTGATCATTTTTCATCAGGAGGATAATGCACAGGTACAAGGGGGCACTGAAGAGACCCTAATTTGAAGTTCCAAAGTCTCTCTGAAGAAGAGAATTCAGGAGGGCTTTGTGGACTGTCTCCACAAAGTAGGCCAGGCATTTTTTTTTGCTGCTATCTAGGAAGTAAGACAGAATTTCTGCCACAGCTATTTCCTCTCCTCCTAACAATGTCTTATAGTGAAAATATTTCTATGGACCTCTTTGCCCGTGGCTTCTGCATACCTGCCTTCCCTTGTGGAGAGCAAGGAAGTGAGCCACCCCTAGCAGACCAGCAAGCTGAACAGGACAAATTTGACAGTTGCTAGTGCCAGTAATATGAATGAGGGTTCAAATCCAGACTCGTACATTGGCTAGCTGTGTATGACCCTAGACAAAATCATTTAACTTTCTCAGTTTCAATTTCCTAATGCATGAGATAAAGGTAATAGTAGCACTTGTCATTCCAGTGCGATAACATATTTAAAGGATGTTGTTCAAGTAAATGTATAAGATCAAGTGAGGTCATGTATGTAAAGCATGTTGTAAAACTCAAAGAGGTATACAAATTGTACATAATGATGATGATTTCAGTTTTATGAATTCAGATCTGACATTAACAAGACCTTTTCCATTTATATCTCCTTTATAGTGCCCCAGAGATTTACCTCCCTCCCTGTGAAGTTTAACACTGTGATCAGTGATCTGAGAAAAGAAGTAGCAATATTGTCAAATTTACAGATGAAACAAAACAGGGAGGGAAAGCTAATATATTGTATGGAAGAATCGGGTCTCCCCCCCTCCAAATCCCCAAAAGCTAGATCTGGGACAGATCTAATAAGACTAGATTTAATAGGAATAAGCATAAAGTCTTCTGCTTGGAGCTAAAACATTAACTTTTCAAGTACATGATTGGGCAGGCATAGCTAGATTTTTCTAAAATAAGATTTTGAGGTTTCAGATCAATATGAGTCAATGTTCAATCAGCAAACATTTGTTAAATACCTACTATGTGTCAGACACCATGCTAAGCACACAAGGGTGAGATGGAACATTTAAAATGAATCAAATGTGATATAGATGCAGAAACAAAACAAAACAGAAAAACAGCAGCAACAACGAGAAGAGACTCTGATGTAATCTTGGGCTAGATTGAGAGAGGTTTAATGTCTAGCACTCTGAGTTGGATATCCTTGCTGCACTATGCACTGGCAAAGCACCATCCACAGTATTTGTTTCAGTTTTTGGAGTCACATCTTAGGAAAAATATTGAAAACATGGATAACGTCTAGAAGAGGGCAACCAGGTTGTTAAAGGGCCTTGAAATGATGTCACATTAAGTTTTATCGAAAGGAATTGGGAAAGTTAAGCCTGAAGAAAAGATAACGTGTTTATAAGTGTATGTGTATATGTGTATGTGGAAGGTGAAGTCTAGTCTCCTAGATATCTTGAAATATACCCTGTTATATGAAAAAAGGGATTAGGTTTGTTCTGCACAGAGCCTACAGTTAGAATCAAATGCATCTATTTGGCACAATGGATAGAGCACCAGATGCATAGTCAAGAAGACCCAAATCCAAAATCTGGCCTCCGACGCTCGCTTGCTACTTGTGGGATCCTGCGAGTCAGTTGGCCTCTTTTTGCCTTAGTTTCTTCTTTTGTAAAATGTGGAAAATAATAGCACTTACCTCCCAGGGTTTTTGTGAGAGTTAAATGAGATCACAATTGAAAAGTTGTTAGGACAGTGACCAACAAAGGTACAAGGGCCACTGAAAGCATTACGTAATCGTTAGTTTATCCCCATCATCATTATGAGCACCTCCATCATCATCCTCATCCTCACCCTCAATGGATATTAGTTGTGAAGAGAAAAAAATTAGATTTGGTGGAAGGAACTTTTTAATAACTAAAGCTTGCCCAAGATTGAATGGGGGCTGCCTCAAAAGGTGTTGAGCTAACAGTCAGCAAAGGTATCCAAGTCATAGTTGTCTGACTGTGTGTTAGGGATGACACAGGGGAATTCTTGTTCACATATATTTTGGACTGTGTAATCTCTAAGGTCCATTTCAAATTTGAGATTCTCAGAGTCTATGAAAGCTACCAAAAGTTCTTCACCCTAGCTTGGACTCATCTCTTTCCCTGGCATTTTCTTTGATTTCCTTTTCGTTTTATTGCTATGGTTCTTAACTCTGACTTTCTTTTCTGCCCCCTTTACATCCCATTGTTATGTTGCTATCTGCCATCCATATATTACGTGGATAAACTCTTTCCCCTCTGTTCCTTTTGTATTGGAAAAGCAGCACACTGACTGCTTTGGCTAACTGATCCCTGACAGACAAGTCCCAACTTTCATACCTTACCCAAATGGACAAAGGTTGGCTAATTGGAGGCCTATCGTGACCAGCACTGGGATAAATGAAGGAATTCTCTCTGTTTCACGCCTCAACCATTCCCTTTGGGTAGGACCAGTCTGTACACATAAGACTATTTTCCAAAGGATGTATAGGGCACATTAGTGTGCAGCAAGATTCACTGGGTTTGCCACAAATTAGAAAGTGATCACATATACATATATGAGTTTCTCTACCCTTTCACAGTGTACTAAAATTCTTCCTGCCAGGAAATAATGCAATGCTGTGTTTGCAATGTATTTGCAAAAGGTTTGCAATCCACTAACTTCAAGGAATGCTTGATTTCCTTCACCATGTAGTCTAACCCAAATATCAGGAACACAGGGTTTCTTTTTTCTCTTTTTCACTAAGTGCCATGCTTCATTTGTAAATCTGTAGGCTACTTTTTTTTTTTTTAACATTTCCTGTGGACCTAGAAAATTAGTGAGGGCTTCAGCAAATCTGTTCTGTAATACCTGCCCATTGCAGACTCTAAGTTCATAGTGATGCGTAGCAGGGAATTTAAAACCAACCTAATGCTTTCAAAGGTCTTCTCTGAAGTCCTATATAATTTCCTGTGTTCTTCTGAATGAATGAAGACTAGGACAGCCAGGTTGGGATGAATCTGCATTTCCTATTGCCCTGGTTAGTTCTTGATGAGGGGCTGTGGGATCTCTGAGCACCAAAACACATCCAGAGGGCGCTATTCAGATACAGGAGTAAAAAGTTTGCAGTACAGCCTCTTGGAACACTCCTATCCTCAGGAAAGTTTGTCTCCATGTCTTTAATAAGGGAAGTCACTCCACAAAGTGTTTTTTCAACAGAGACAGATGGTATGTGAACAGCCCGGTAGGAGGAGGATGACCCAACTCAGAGTAACAGTGTTAGAGATGATAGCAAGGAAGAAACAGACACTCTCTATTATTGCCCAGTGCCAAGAAGTTTGTTTTTCCTTCTTGCTTATCACATTTATACTGGTCACAAATTGACTTGATTCTGTTCAGCAGAAGACACTTTTTCCTGCTACAATGACAGTATTATTTTTTGCCTACAAAAACCTGATTTTTTTCTGTTCTTTTTAGGCACAGCATAATTGGCAATGGAAATGGTTCAGAAACCTCCAGTGTATAGTTATAATAACATAATGCACTGAAACACAAGAGTACATCAGTTTGATGCTTTGTAAGAAGAGGTGAAAGGAAACTTTCCAGTGGGCATTATCTGTGGGAGGAGAGAAAGGGACCATGGGGAAAAGAAGAGAGAAGTTTGGGAAATTGTTGCAAAATGTCTTGCTAAATATACTGGACCATGTTTTGGATTGTCTTGCTTAATCTGTCAGTAGGTCTAGCAACATTTTTGGATCATTTACTAGACTAGGTAAAATGCCAGTGCCAACTCTTGTTTATTTCTCAGCATTTCTTGAATTTATTTATATAAATGTTGGTCCTCTTGAGAGCTAAGTTTCAAAATATTGGAGACAACTGACATGATCTCTGAGAAAATGTTATAGGGTTTTATAGCCAGGGTGTGAGTAGGTAAAGGTTTTTAAAAGCACATCACACATATCAGCACATACATGTATATGTGTGTGTTGTGTATGTGTGTATGTAAGTTTGTGTCTGTCTGAAGATTTCTCAGATGGTTTCCCAGAGCTGGCTGCTAGTCATGAAAATCTCTTCTTCCCCTAGGATATGATGGAGGAAAATGAACAATTACCTCTTTGCGAGACCTGGGACTGGTGGAATTATCCATTCATGATTTAGTGACCATGTTCTACATGCATGAAATGAGTGAAGCATGGCATAGCCAATCTGTTCATTTCAGGCATCTTGACAATCAATACCAATCATCACAACCTAATCAATTGTTCAGTGATCCATGTCGATCATTAAGACAGCTGAAATTAATGCTCTGGCCACGTACTGTGCATAATGGCCTTTGTTACTTCTTCACCACTTGGGAAAATAATTTCTCCTCTCTATGCCTCCTTTTTCTTAGTCAGGCTCACCTTCTTTGCCTTGGACAGAGTTGTGAAATTTAGTTTATATAATTCTAGCCTTCTCTTCTTGTACCCTTGCCCCACCCTACCCTACTGACCTCCCTCCTTGGATCTCTCTCTTTGCTTAATATTCAATAGGTTTGTGTTCTCTCTTTTCTGCCTCCTCAGAGAAATTTTTTTTCATTTGCCCTGATGTCAGTCATTTACACCTTAGCATGAATTTTAATATTCTCTAAATATATAATGAAAAATTTTTCCCTTGTTTCATAAATTTCTGGTATTCTGGGAGAAGGGGAGGGAGATTTGTATGAGGAGCAGATGTGTGTGGCAGGGAAGGGAAGGGAAGGGGAATATTCTTTCAGTAGGTAAGTGATGTATTCTTTCTTTCTATTTTGCCCTCTGCTTCTAAGACATCTAGGCAGTTTTCTTTTAAGATTTCTTGACAGATGATGTCTTATAAGTTCTTTTTTCCTTTGGTCATGGGGTTCAGATAGTCCAGTGATTTTTAACATTTTTTTCCTCAATGTGTTTTCCAGGTTAGTTGTTTCTGCTATAAATTACCTTAATTTCTTCTATTTAAAAAAAAATCTTTTGACTTTGCCTGTCTTATGGACTGGTTGGCTTCTTTTGGTTCCATTCTAATTTTCAGGGAGTTTTTTCTTATTAAAGTTTTTGTTCCTTTGTAACAAAGGTTCTAAATCTCTTTTTATCCAATTTTTTTCTCCCATAGTTCTCATTTTTTTTCTGTTTTTCCTTCTACTACTCACTTCATTTATAAAAAAATATTTTATCTCTTTTTATAAATAACTCTTAATATCTTTAAGAAATCTAGTTAAATTTATGCTCAATCTATGTTTTCCTTTGAGACCTTCATTGTAGATATTTGGTAAATCATTCTCTTTTTCTCGGTTCATCTTGAGCATCTCTGTGCCACAATAGCTTTTTATGGTGGGACTCTTTTCTGTTTGTTCCTTCATCCAGTTGACTTTCTTGACTTTGCCCTTGTTAGTGTTGGGTTCTGCACACTTCTGGAGGGAAGGTCTGGGCTGATTATGTCACTGTTTTATTGGGATCTTGATCATTGGTATTCCAGGATCTCAGGGATAGCTCAGCTTGGGCCCTTGTAAACTGTTAGTAATCCCAAAGTGGTTTGATCCAGGGAAAAGTCTGATGGCTCTCCCCCTGGTCTGAGTTCTGTAAGTTCCTGATCTGTTTGGACATTAGCAACAGTAGATGAATGCTAGGCTCAGCCACTAACAGCCAGGTGGGAAGCTCTGATGATTTTAAGGCACAGTACTGCGTGCTCCCCTTTGTTCTGGTTATTCCTGGGCAGGCTTCAGATGGGGCTAGAAGTTAGAACTAAGGCCCTGGCTTGCTCCTGGGGTCAGTCACACTGCTTCTGTTTGCTTCTAAACTTATTCCTCTCAGCTTAGGGCTTGTGATATTCCCTTCTCAAGGAGGAGAATCTGGACAGAACCTTCTTCTGCAGTCTGCCCTGGATCTATGACCTAGAACTGGTTAGTGGATTACAAAGCTGCCAGTTGGGACCTCTTTCTGTCCTCTGTGGTGCCCTGATATGAGGCTGGGACTTTCTCTTGTCCTGGTGCACAGCCTCTCCCTGGAGGTCAGAGTGCTCTGCTAACATGTTTCTGGCCAGACTCCATCCCCTTTGATTTCTTTCTTTTGTCACTTCTTTCTCTCTCTCCTCCATGCCAACATGAGCTAGGAAAATAATGCTTGATGACTTTTTCTTGTATTTCTCCATCAAAATTCAATCTGGAGCATTTTCTAGGTCTATTTGAAGGAAGTGTTTCCCCTTCTTCTCCCTCCCCCACCTAGCATGAGCGCTGGAGGATTTCACCACACTGTTTCCTTCAACTCTGCCATCTTGTCTCTCTCTTTCCTCTTCCTAGTTATAGTCATACATACATTATGTCTTGTTTACAATGTACACAGTTACATTATGACCTTGTTTAGATCATAGGCTAATCAGATTATAAGATTCTGGAAAGAATCCTGGTTGTGTCCAACCTTTATTTCTCTGAGCCCCAGCCTGATTATCTGCAAAGTGATAATAGCAAAACTCTTGTAGTCTCTAGCTCATGGGGCCATCTGAGGGATAAAAGATGGTATACTTGACTTGATGTCACTGAGCAAGGTTGCTGGGGCTATTCTGAGTTCTAAAGAGAGAGACCAGTGTCTCCTTGGGTCTGTTTCCTTAAATGTAAAGTGAAAGAGTTGGACCAGCTGGCCACAGAGATCCCTTTGAGTTCTAGGACTGGCCTATGTCGAGTAGGCATGTCTGTATATACAGCTACCTATTTCAGACCTATGTCACTTTTCACCTAAACTACTTCAAGAGCTTTCTCATTGATCTTCTTTCCCTACCCTCTTGATTGATTTCTCCAAAGCTCTGAATTTAACCCTGAGCAATGTTGTCTTAGTAAGAAGGGAGCTGACACAAAGTCAACACACCAGCCACAACTATTCTGTCAGGTGAACACTATTGGCCTCAGGGCCATTAAAATGTATTTTGACAATCTGAGGTATTGAACAAAGTTACATGGACAGGGTCAAGTGTTCATGGCCTACAGTGTAATACCAAAAGAGTCTTTTAAAAAAAATTTTAAATAAAAAAGCAGAGTTGCTCTCAGCAACCAAGGGAGCTATAAACTAAAAGGGAAGATTTTTAATTGTACCCAAACTCCTAGATTCTGTTCTCTAATATAATTCTGGGATGACAGCATTAGAACCAATGATTCCATTTTCTTAGTTTTATTTACCCCATCCTCTTATTTGGAGGTTTCTCTATATAAATGCTTCCTCTTTCCCTCATCTGTTTCCTTCTATTCTTCTCAATTTCACTCCCACTATTCACAAGACCAAAGAAGAACATGGGCATACTACCCTAAGTCTTAGCCTAGTCTTTACGAGGGTGCTTAGGTGCTCTCCTAGAGGACCCTTGACAACACAGCAAAGATCTGGTTCCAAAGGAAAATGGAAGATTTTGCTTCTCTTTTGTTAAACTTTAAGTTGAAAGAATCTTGTGAAATGCCTACTGTGACACTTCACATGTTAAATTGGTGCTTAATAAGTACTTTTTGATGATGGTGAAGAAGTCAAGCCAATAGAAATGAAAAACTTCACAACTGTAATGATGTTGACAGACATAAAAAAGGTGCCAGCAGGAAGTACTTGTGGCATGTCTTATCAGTTTTGTTTTGTCAGCATGCTCTAGTACAGAGCCTGATGCATAGTAATTACCCTGGCTCTGTGGTTTTGAGTCCTATCTAACACTTTGTGATCCCTTTTGGGGTTTTCTAGGCAATGATATTAGAGTAGTCTGCCATTTCTTTCACCAGCTTATTTTATGGATGAGGCAACTGAGGAAAACAGGATCAATGCTCAAGGGCACACAGAGAGTAAATGTCTAAGGCCAGATCTGAAGTCAGGAAAATGAGACTTTCTGGCTGTGGCCTGGCCTTATATCTACTATACCACCTAGATGCCCAGTGATCTAGATCATAAAGAAACTACCAAGAGGGAAGCAGGGGAGGGGAAGGGAAGAAATATTTATAAAGCACTAACAGTATTCCTGAAATTGTGCTGTGGCCTCATTAAATACATTTTTGATGCTGTTCAGTCTTGGCCAACTTAACAACAGAAAAACAACAAAGAATATAAACTCCTTGAAGGAAGGCACTGTTTATTGGCTTTATTTACATCCCTTGGACTTAGAATAGTTCCTAATATACAGAATGCCTTTAATAAACATTTGTAATAAAACTCACTGAAATTTTAAAACATAAGATAGGAAGAAATTTAGAAGGAGACATGGGGTAGTTTTGTTATCACTATGTAAAACTTAATATTTAAAAACTGTAAGCAATAAAAGTTCACAGTTTCCTATACCATCCTCATTTTTGTGGTTCTTTGTATATTTAAATATTTATGCTTATTGATTTTTAAGTTTATAATAAAGAAAAGTAGAAAAAGAAACCACTGGTTACTCAAGTTGGAATAAAAGTCCCTATGGAATTTTCTTACTGAGGTGTAGTCTCTTAACTTTCATGGACCATATACATGAGCACCATTTTCTAAATTACCCACTCAATACAATGTTAGTGGCTCTGCTACAAGCAGGCTCCACATTCTTTCTGCAGTACATACAAAACATATTCAATATATGTCTTTAGGAAAGGGAGAAACATTAGTCATTAAAAAATCAATAAGATAATAAATTGTAGTTTGTTTTTCTATCTGTGTTTAATGTCCAGTTTTCAGATAAATGTCTGCTTGCTCATTATTTTCTCTGGTTTTCTGAGCTCCCACTCTCAGAAAACATATGACCTTCCCATGAATGCCTATGCTTGCTTTCTCAGCTTGGTACTGGGCAGCCAAATCTGTGAGAGCAGAAAATAAGGCAGAAGAAAAGGCCAGATTATTTAGGGTGTTAAGTACATTATGGCACACATGTAGCAATGCTTAAGTTACAAGTGGCAGTTAAACAGCCACAGCCCATGACAATCCCAGACAGC
The DNA here is from genome assembly GCA_028658325.1 of Potorous gilbertii. Classification (NCBI taxonomy): domain Eukaryota; kingdom Metazoa; phylum Chordata; class Mammalia; order Diprotodontia; family Potoroidae; genus Potorous; species Potorous gilbertii. The sequence continues at coordinate 11,248 of JAQQSK010007449.1, forward strand.
ATTAAAGTTCCAATTACACACCCTCACATACCCCTAAAGACACACCTACATTATTTCATCCAACTTGCAAAAGCTTGCATATAATTCTTTCAGAGAAATCACTACTCTACCAAATTGTCAACTTGAAATGACAAGTTTTGACCCACTCAATATTTAATGACAGCATATAGATACTGTTTTGGATTGTTGAAGGGTTTGTTATTTTGGGTACTTTAGCTCAGCTGTTACCAAAAATTAATGACTAGAATCCAAGGCTTAATCCAAAACTGAAGTGCAAAAGCAAATTATTTTTAAGTCAATCAAGAACGGCGAATCTGTGTTCTACTCTCCTGCCTTTTTTGATTTCCCTTATTTTGATAATCCTAGTTAGCCAACTTCCTATTTTCTTGAAAGGAGAAAAGAGGCAGGAAATATGAAAGAGACTTCATACATATCCTTTTGTCTAGATCCCTACTAGCCCTTTTTGAAACAATGAAATCAATTACTTTATAGCCCAATCTCACCATTGGTAATTTACAGCAATAGACTAACTTGTTTTCCTTGTTTTAGCTACCAAATATGTTTTATTACACATATGTGTATGTATATACAGATCAATATAGATATATGCGTATCTATCTATCTATCCATTATATGTATACAGGTACATCTACACATATATGCATTTGAAAAAGTAGCTATTAAATATAGTCTTCATCTTTAATAGCTATTAAAGGCTGAAATTGCATTTTGGGACACTCTGTGTGTTAATATCTGAAGTTTAAGTTTCTTATGAAAAATACTCTCTAGAAATGGCTGAAAAAGCCAATATGTTTTCACACTGGTGGAAAAAAAAGAAAACAACCCAATGCTGAGTGAGTCCATACATTGTAGAGATATACCTATATAGTGAGCAGGGTTTGGAAGGAGGGGGAAAGGCCAGCTAACTAGACAAGAAAGTGACCCTGCTCTTCATCAGATGAAGATGGGAGGGTGAGACACCCCACTGCCCCCTACAACTGAGAAGACTAAATGTACTACAATGGAAAGATGCTTGGCTCCTGAGTGAGAAGACTTGTTCAAATCCTCCCTCTGATGGCAGCTATTTGTATGACCTTAGTTGTGTCTCAGTTTTTTTATCTGTAAAATAAGGGGGTGAGGGGGCTGGAGTAGATGGTTTCTGAATTCATTTTCAGATCCAGATATAAGATCCTATGTAGATAATAAAAATTTGTATCTTCCGTTTTATTGCCCAAAAGGGATTTTATAAGGTTAATTCAGAAATGATGTCAAAAGGAGGATTTTAGTAACAGAGATATCTGTCTAGTAAAACACCTGGTTTTCTTATCCTTGTATCTTTGTTCCCTTGATCAAGGAGAACAAAAGGATAGAATCGTAGGTAGGAGAGTAACACCATTAGCTAGGCTGAAGCAGGGGATGAGCTTCTGATGGGGGAGGCAGGAAGGGAGGGCAGTGAAGGACAGGCAGACTTCATGTGGCCCCTTGGATTGTTAGGTACGATGAAGCAAAATTATGCTTGAAATATGCAGCCGCTGCTCTGAGCGGCTTTTACACCGTCCTAGCGCTCAGATAAACATGTCTGGCTTAGCTTTTGTTAATTGCTATTTAGAGTAATGGTGATTAAAGCAAATACAGGAGTACAGCTAAGAAGGCTTTAAAATAATGGCCTAAGCACTACTAATTCATTTGATATTTATTATGGTATTAATTGTAATGAAGCCACTTGATATTCACGTGGGTGTTGTAAGTACTCATATTGAATTTTCGCTGCGTGTGAGTATTAATTAAACGAATGCTTATTATTACCTGTGTAATGGGGCCTGGATGGGATATTGTTGTAGGTGTTTATAAAAATCAATAGTAACACTATAATAGTAAAAAGCATGTGGTTATTCTTGCATGTTGATTATTAATGTTGTCTAATTAATGTGATTGTTTATCAAGGTAAGATGGCAGTGCAAGAATCATTTGAGTAAAGACACACACTACAGTGCTTTCTGATTCCTCATAGAGGGATAAAATTATACATATTAAACATATTTTAGCATTAATGTACTTATGGCATTCTAATTCTTTGAAGTCAGTAATCCATTTGTGATAAATATAGCAGGTTTCAACTAACTGGAATATTTACTTAATTGGAACTGCTTCCCTGACTATATAGGATAACAGATTTCTGAATACATATAAAATGCCATAAAGCAGTATTTTGTGCAAAACTATGTATGATAAATTATTACTACTAAAGACATTCAGAGAATGTCAAGATATTTCTCAGGGGTGGAGGAGCCAAGATGGCAGAGTAAGAAGACTCACATATGCTAGCTCCGAACCCACAGCCCATGGATCTCCTCTAAAAAGAACTCCCAACAAATTCTAGAGCAGTGAAAGCCATGCAGCAACACAGTGAAGGAGATTTCCATTTCAGAGAGCCATGAAAAGCTGATCCCAAAGGTCCGTCGCACACCAGATGGGAGTGGAGCCCAGCCCTTCCCTGGCCGCTTGGCAAAGAGAGGAGCAGATTGGGGCAGGATTCAGGGACAGAATCTCTGGCGGCCACAAAATTCCCTCTCACCCACAGTGAGAGAGACTTCTGGGCTGGCCGAGAGGGGAGCGGGGTGTCTCCATAACTCAGGCCCCCTCAGGAGGCAGCAGGAGAGGCAGTGGGCAGCCAGAGGCTCCCAGAGCAGGCAGGAGCTCTGCAGCAGCTCCATTACAAAAGGTC
>JAQQSK010007450.1:0-13972 GCA_028658325.1 Potorous gilbertii
GTCTTCACAACAACCCTGGGAGGGAGGTGCTGTTATGATCCCCATTCTCCAGATGAAGAAACTGAAGCCAACAGAGGTTTAGTGACTTGCCCAGGGTCACACAGCTAGTAAGTGTCTGAGGCTGGATTTGAACTCAAGCCTTCCTGGTTCTATACCCAGCTCATTATTCACTGCACCGCCTGGGTACCTACCTAAACTCCTCTGAATATCTTTCATTCTCTCTGTTCTCATTCTCTTCCAGTCTGTGCCACACCTGCTCACTGGCTACAATCACCTCCTGTAACAGTCAGATGGCCAGAACCACTTATGATCAATCAATAAAGAGGCATTCATTAAGTGCCTATTGTGTACAATGTTCTGTATCTTCACAAAGTCTTCGGTTCTCTTTACTGACCCTCCAGCACCCTAGCACCAGCCTCTCTATCCACCCCAGCATCCTCTTGGCCAGACTCCCTCCCAAACCCAGGACCAGACAGTGTGCTTAGGCCTTGTCATTGGAGAGTACAGTATAGTAGGGGGAGAGGGAAGAGAAAAACACAGTCCCTGAGTTTCTTGTGTTCTTTGGGGACCCAGGGAGATTTTGTGGGCTGCTGCCTGGGTGAGGAAGGCACTCATACTTCCTGGCCATGGCTACCACCTCCACAAAGGGCTCTCAGACTACAGAGAGCCAGAAAGGCCTCCAGGACTGGAAGAAGGGGGAGAACAGTAAATGGGTGTTTATGTGAGTCATAAAAGTGAAATAACGCTCTAATGAACATTTTTAAGAACAACGCTGTGGAAACAACGTTCCATAAAATCCCCCTGTGTCAGAGGTTCCCTAACTGTGGGGAGCATGTGATGTCTCTGGTCCTGCCCTGAGCACTGCTGGGCATTTTGCTCCCCTTGGACACATGGCTCTGTTCCAGTCCTAATCCAGCCCCATCTCTGAGTGCTTCTCAGAAAGCAAGAGCCTTCCCCAGAGGGCAAAACTCCAGGATCATGGCAGGTATATAGTGGGGAAAAGTATATGTAGATTTCAGGACCCCTGCAGGCAGAAAGTTGGTTCTTCTGTGAAAGAAGGGGCCTTCCTAAGGAATTAGATCTGTCCCTCCTTTCACCCCTGTCCCCTCTTCCATCTCTCCTAAGCTCAGCCCCAACTTCATACTGTTGCCTGTTTCCAGGCCTTAACCAAAGTGTCCTGGAGTAACACAGTCAGAAGGCCCAACCAAATGTGGGTTTTCAGAGCACAGAGCCTTCCTTCTTGCTTTGGTGAAGCAGATTCTCCTTGTGGCATGAAAAGCTGTTTGTTATAAGCCATCCTGTAAACACTATAAAACACTGGTTGAATCCCGGGATGGCTCACGAGGCTACTTTGAGTTTCACCCATTAACAGACACAGGCTATTTCAAAGTGGTGAGAGTCTGGTGGGCTCCATGCAGGGGGAGGGGTTGGGCCAGGCCCTGGAAATGTAAGCACCAAACTCCTCTTCCACATGGTCTTCCAGCATGACTTGAAAAAACAAGTCACCCACTATGTAGCAAGCAAAATTAAAGAGACAAGCTTTCCGGGCAGTGTCCTAGTGGTGCAAGGTGCCATGCTTTGCTCTTGGCAGTGGGATGAGGGTGAAGTCTGTCTCTGGGTCTCTCCACCACCCAAAAGGATGCCAAGTTCACTTAGCTTCCTCTGTTCCTGACAGAACCAAGGTGCCCTGCTCCCACGGGAAAGGGCGTGTTCTAGAGAACCATGCTTGTCTTGCCATTAAGGCATTAGGAAAAAGAACAAAGGACCCTCTTTTGATTTTTTTCCATTTTTAATTAACCAGTATTTCCTTTGCCCCAGCCTCTATTATGAACAAAACCCTTTCTAGCAAACACGAATAGTCAAGTAAAAACAAACTCCCACCTTATCCACGTCCAAAAAGCCTGCATTTGGTGTCCATCATCTCTGGGTCAGGAGATAAATGGTGTGGTACAGCCTCCACCCTCTGGAATCAGCAAAGATCTTCTTATGTTTTTCAAAGGTCTTTATTCTTACAACATTGTTGGTTTTTTAAAAAAATAAATTGTTCACCTGGTTCCACTTTATTATTCATTCTTTCTCTTTTTAAAAAATGTACAGTCTTAATTCTCTGACCATTTGTTCAACTGTTTCAGTCATGTTCGACTTTCTGTGAACCCATTTGGGGTTTTCTTGGCAAAGATATTGGAGAGGTTTGACAATTCTTTCTCCAGCTCATTTAACAAATGAGGAAACTGAGGCAAACAAGGCTAAGTGATTTGCCCAGGGACACACAGCTAGGATGTGTCTTAGGGTGGATTTGAACTCAGATCTTCCTGACACCAGGACCTGTGCTCTATCCACCATGCCACCTTACTGCCCTGAACCCTGATCATGTTCCCTAAAATTCCCTGAGTGTACAAACTGTCCTGTGGAGTCCTCTCAATGTTGGTTTTCATCCCTCATCCTCTTGCAGATTAATAAGTGATTATGGAACTGAAACCCAACATCAAAGCCGCACAGCAGTAGAGGCAATCTAGCTCAATCTCCTCATTTTACAGAGGAGGAAACTGAGGAAGTTACTTGCCCAATGTCATTTGATTTGTGAATGGCAGACCCAGAACTGAACCCAGGTCCTCAGCCTCCAGTTTCAGAGCTCTCACTTATGTTCAGCCATACAGTCTCTCAACTAATAGAGGATTGCCCTGGTCAGTCAGCTTCTGGAATGCTGTGTCCTGGCCTGGGCTGCCATGTTTAAAAAGGCATTGGCAAATTTTGGCATGATCTGAAGAAGGCGGCCAGCATAGTCCAGAGACTGCTATAGAACATCTGATGGAAGGCACTGAAGGGTCCTTGGCCTGGAGAAGAGGAAACTGGAGGTGGTGGGAACAGACAAAAAGATCTTCAGTTTGAAAAATCATCATGTGTAAAGGAGAATAGATATACTCTTCTTGACCCTGAAAGGGGAAGCTAGGTCTGATGGGGAAAATTGCAAAGAAGTGAATGCAGAGATAGATTTCCTAAGAATTAGACAGAGAGTGGGAGGCATCAGGCTCTCTCTCCCCCTCCCTGGAAGTCTGCAAGGACTTCCACTTTCCAGTGATGGTAGAGTGAGAATTCTTCTACGGGCATGGACCATTCCTCCAAGGTCCCTTCCAGCTCCAACACTGGGATTCTCTTACCACAAGATTGGAAGGGAATTGAATTGGAGAATTGCTAACCCAAGAGCCCGTGGGATGTTCATAGAGTTTCCAGGAATTCTTTGTGTCATTAGATGCTCCTGAAGGAGGTAATATCATTAATGGAGAAAGGAAGGAAAGGAAAGATGAAAAGAAGGCAAGGCAAGGGAGGGAATGTGAGAGGGAAAAGATGAATGTAAGTGGGAAGGAAGGAAGGAAAAGAAAGAGAGAATGTGAACATAGTATAATTATAGTGATCCAATGGGACCCCTGAAGAAAACAAATTTTCCTTTCTTCCCTTTCCTACCAAGAAACCATGAAGATGAAACATGGTACCAACTGTTAAAAACTTATATTTTGCTTAGTTTTGCTAAGCTGATTTTCTTTCACTCTCCCTTTTATTTTTTTTTTATAGGATGACTCTTTGGGGGCAGGAGCAGGAAAGAAATATATTTGGAAACAAAGGTGGTATGGAAAAAAATCAAACCATATTAATAAAGAATTTGATTTCTTTTAAAGCCAGCTAGTGTTCTGCATTAAATAAGATCATGGCTTTAAACCTGAAGGAGTGGTGGAGGTCTTAGAGACCATGGAGTCTCTTTACTCAGTCATTTGACCAACTGAAGCTCAGAAATAGGAAGTCATCTTCTCAAGGTCACACAGGTAGTAAGTGGCAAGGCAGAGATTTGAACCCAGGACTCCCGCAAACCCAGGGCTCTCCCCAAATGGACAGTTTTTTAAATCTCATAATTCCAGCATTGTGTTCCACCTTTTATGGGGCAAACCACCTCCCGCTGACCCTGCTTGCAGCAAGCAGATGCATTCCTGGAGTGCTCCAGCCAAAGAATGTTTTTATGTATTTTCCAGTGCCAAAGCAAACCCAGACCAGTAAGCCCCAGCAGCAGAGCTGGGCCCTGCCCACCGCCGCCAAAGCCTCCTTGTTTCCTATTTTCTTTCTTTATGGTTTCCTCTGATTTTGAAAGGCTCCAGATTGTTTGCAGAAAAGAAAACCTTTCTTTTAAAAATAAAATCTTAAAAGATCTTAATTTTTTTCCATTGAATGCTTTGAATAGAAGCTTCTAATAAGCAGTCCAGTGGTGTTTCCTCCCCAAGGTCTTGTCACCTCCAGCAGCACCTTCAACATCCCACGTGCCCTTTTATCAGTGCCTCTTGTTTTAGTCATTTCCAGATCTATCCCGCCCCCATGCTCTCCTCATCACAAAGAAACACAAGATAAAGTCACCCACACATTTGCTTCTCTGAACTGTGAATGCAACCTTGGACACCTCTAGCCCCTCCACCTCTCTGTTTCAAGGAGGAAGGGTTTTCCGTGCTTTTTTCTGAGGCCAAGATTGGTTGTCACCATTCCTCTAAAGTCTCACTTCATTTTTCATATATTTGTCATTTTCGTTATAGCAGTCATTGTTCATATTGTTTTCTTATGCTTCCTCGAATCAGCTCCTACAAATCTTCCTGTGCTTTTCTGCCCCAGATGAGACACCTTGCTCTGACTCCATATCATGGCACAGCCTAGTCATGGTTCACCACGCATTGGTGAGAGAGAAGGCTGCTGAGCCATGGATAGTTTGTGAGGATCCTCTGCCCCCTAACTGCGTCATTGGACCCTCTTTCCTGACTGAAAAAATCCTTTCCTCTTATTTCTCTCCCAGGTGAATATGTCATCATGGTGCAGGAGATAACTACACCACCCTTTCTGGGCAAGACACTCCCTACTGCCTTCGCGCACCTCAAAGTTTTGCCAAGGAAAAAGCAGCCACATTCAAGGGAATCCTCGAGAAGCCCCACACCCCCTTTTGAGTAGGACCTGCCAAGCCACAGAAGGTGATGCTCCCCCCTTTCCCATCAAGCCCCCTCTTCTGGGTCAAGTATTTCCACCTTGACTAAGATGCTCCAGGGCCCAGCAGCTCAGAACCTGGTGCTCTAGTCCTGCCCTTGAGTGAATGGCTCCTGTTCCTACCCACCTCATCTTTATTTGTATCTGATTTGAAAGAAAGTGCTGTATTTTCTAACAATGCCGTGATAGATCCTTAATAAGGAATGACCCACCATATCACTCTACTCTGTCGTTTCGGGAACAGAAAATCCAACCACATCTGGATTTCACTGAGTTTCCAACAAACCCTTTTCTAAGCTGACATGCATACGGTTTTGATCTTTCTTCCCAAATTTGCTGGGGAATAGACCAACTCCCAAAGTGTCACTCTTATTGGCAGTAGACCAGTGTCGCTGATGGATCATCTCTAGTAGACATCCTGACCTCTTCCAACAATGGACTGCCTCCATGGTTAAGTCACGTATCTCACCCCCTCCAGCTTCAGAATGGCTCTGACATCAATCTGGGCCAGATGTCTCCATTCAGCTGCCTGTCCTCCACAGTTCAGTGCCTAGGGTCCCAATAGAAGGGTGACATCACAGGACAGAATCCTTTTGAATCAGGAAATTCTCAGGAGTCCATAAAGCATGTGGAAAGTCATGGGTACCAATGAATTCCTATTTCCCAGGCAGTTGGCTATGCCAACAGAAAACCAGGGGCCAGGTACATTGTACGTGTCATGCTGGACAAGAGAGTGCTCCCTTTCCTTGTTGTCCTTTCCATTGTCTCATTTCTAAACCCACCAATCTGTTGGGATGCAGGAACCAGTACCTGTGTCAGAGAACTCCTCCCTGTACTGGAGAAACTTGCCGCCTGAAGAGCCCTATACTGGAGACCCTCTAAGCAGCCCCAGCACTTTAAAAAACATTATAAATATCAATGGTGACTTTGTCCTTTACATCACTGTTATTTCAACTTAACTTTTATATTTCTGTCATCTCCAGCCACCCCCAACCCAGGACAAATCCAACTTTTTTTCCCTGGTAAAAAAAGAAAACCAATGACTCACCCACCAGTTTCTGCCTCTGATAAAGTATACAACATTCTCCCCCCGCAGTCCTTCACCCCTCTACTAAAAACCAGCAGTCTCTCTTTTCTAGAACCAAGAAACCTCACTCAGTTTCCCTTATCTGTCATTTCTTCTGGTGCAATAATATTCCACGATGTTCCTGTGCCGATTTATTCATCCATCTTCCAAACAATGGGCACCCACTTTGTTTCCAATTTGTTTGTCTGTTAGTTTGGGTTTTGCTACCACAAAAGGAACTTCTAGAAATAATTTGGTATATATGGGGCCTTAGTTTGCGTCTCTGATCTCTAGAGTTGTAGGATCACTCGGTCAAAGAGCATGAACAGTTTGTTTTTTTTTTAATGAGCCGGATCCAGTTCTCTAGTGAGATCCTTGGGATCTGAGGTTCACCACTGGATGTAATATGTTGTCTGAGTACTGGCACATGGAGCCAACTGAAGCCATGGTCCAGTTGGTTTCACCAGGTAATACCATGGGCACCAGATGCACTTCTGGGCCCACTGGTTGGCCTATATTCTCACTAATGGAACATCCCCTAACAATATTCAAGCCCAGAGCAAGAAAACGTTTCCCGCCCATAATATGTTCCCTTCGAGACAAGGAAATGCACCAAATTCACACTTGCTGGTACGGAGGAAAGTCATAACCCAGTCGCTAACAGTGGAGAGGAATCCAGAGGCAATAAAGACATAATTGTTTTTTCCGGAAACATTTTAGGTCTTCAGTGTCCTATTCTTAAGGCACGTGTCCCTGCAAAAATTCCTCCCTTGTCTGTCGGAAAAGTAAAGTATTTGCAGAAGACATTCTCTGTGGAGCAAGGACTCTCTTAGTAGCAGTTCTAGGAACTTGTCTTCACAGACTGGAGGGGAGATTTAGGAGGCAGCCACTTTCTGTGGTTCATAGGATGATGATAAGCATCACTCACATTCTTGTAGAATATTTTAAGATATACAAAGTTCTTCTCCTTCTTTCCTTCTTTCCTTCCTTTCTCTTTCTTTCTTTTTTCTTTCTTTTTTTCCTTCCTTTCTCTTTCTTTCTTTCTTTCTTTTTTCTTCCTTTCTTTCTTTTTTCTTTCTTTCCTTCCTTTCTCTTTCTTCCTTCTTTCTTACTTTCCTTCCTTTCTCTTTCTTTTTTCTTTCTTTCTTTCTTTTTTCTTTCTTTCTTTCTCTGTCTCTACTACTACTACCACTACTATTACTACCACTATTACTACTACTACCAACCACCACTATTACTTCTCCCAATACTACTACTTCCGCTACCACCACCACTACCACTATCACTGCTACTACCAGCCCTGCTACTACTACTATCTCTATTACTACTTCTGTTTCTACTCCCACCACCACCACCACCTGCTAGTCCTCTAGCTGGCATTCATATCACATTTTAAGGTTTGCCCAGCACTTTACACATCTCATCTGATCCTTACCACAACCCTGGGAGTTAAGTGTCATCACTGTCCATCCCATTTTGGAGATGAAGAAAAGGAGATATTCAGGGGTGATGTGAATTGCCCAGAGTCACTAAGTGTCTGAGGCAGAATTTGAATTCAGGTCTTCCTGCGTCCCAAACATAGCATCTATCCACTAAGCCACCTGGCTGCCTAGATATTTAATAAAAACATGATAACTAAGGTCAGCCTAGGAAGTGATTTTACCCCCATTTTACAGATGGGCAAACTGAGACTCAGAGAAATCCAACAGTGATAAACCTGGGATTTGAACCCAGGCATCCTTGACTCCAAATTCAGCTCTTTCAAATTATATCTATATGTTCTCCATCTCCCAGAAGGAAAGCATTTATTAAGCACCTACTATGTGCCAGGAACCACAGTAAGCATCTCATTAGATCTACACAGTGGGAGGTGAATGAATATCATAATCCCCATTTTACAGTGGGGGAAACTGAAAAAGTGGTTTACCCAGTGTCATCCAGTTAGTAAGTTAACAGGTCTTCCTGATGCTACCTCTGAGGGACAATATGAAGCTTTTGGTTCTGATAAAAATTTTTGTCCTGTGAAGCCCAGAATGTAGCCCCTCCTTAGCTCCCCCTTTAAGGATCTTGCTCTTCCTTCAGAACTCGGTTTGGCGGCTGCCTCCTCCCCCTTCCTTAGCTCAAAGAATTTTCTTCCTCTTCACAGCTTCCTAGAACACTGACTGGATCTGTCCTTGGGTGACATCACAGCCCACCTTGTGCAACACTCATTTGCCCCCTCCAGGAGAATGGAAGCTCTTTGAGGGCAGAGACACACACATTCTCTCTCTCTTTCTCTCTCTTTCTGTTTCTGTCTCTCTCTTATCTTTAGCACCCTAGTACCTAGAACACATAGATATTAGGCACCTACTAAATGTTAGTGAAATAAAACTGGAGCACTAGACCCTCGCTGGAATCCTGCTCTGCCGCCACATGAGCTGTGTGACCCTCACACAATTCACTTCACAACTCTGGATTTCGAGTTTCTCATCTGTAAAACAAGGAGCCGCAGACCTGTAGCTTGTTGGGAGGTCAGAGACAACCTCGTCCAAGGCCCTCATTTTGGACATGAAAACAAAGGCTCAGGGGAGTCAAGGGATTTGTCCACACAGATATTTGAGCATTATAGGCAGGATCTGAACCCAGGGCCTCTAATTCCAGAGCTGGAGTTCTTTCCCTTACCCCATGTAACTGGACAACTGAGTTGACCTCTGAAGTCCAAATCTCTTGAGTTCTTCATTCATGATCCTGTAATATATAATTTTTATCCAGGATGGCTGAACTTACACACTTCTAGTGGCAGACTTGGCAGCTCTCATCAGTCCCAAGCAGACCAAACTATTCCCCAGCTTTCCCCAAATCCCTGAAATCTGAGTGAGTATGCTGTTTTCTGAGTCTACATCTCATCACTAGAAGCATTCATTCTGGTTGGCATGCCTAGGGGGCAGTGCCGCTCAGTGGGCAAGGGATCTCAACCAGCCCCCTAAGTTTATGAATGCAGAGATTCCTTTTTCTGTGGTCTCAGAGGAAATTTCGCCAGAGCCCGAGTTGGATTGTACACAGATGATCCCTTGTTTGCTCCTGACACACTGCCCATTCCAAATTAGAAACTCGCCTCAGCCTTCCTGAGTACTTACGTCTCAAACAAAGAGCTCTTACGTGGGTGGTGGCGGGTGGCAGGGAGAGAATTGGGGCAGGGGGCAGAGAAGGCCTCCTCCCACAGCAATCAAGGCACTGGGAAATTCATTTTCAGGTAATAAACCAAAGAGGAAAAATTGTATTCACATAGAAAGATAAACAGAAGGTGGCCAAAAAAAGAAAGGCCCACATACCGGTGACAGAGTAAAAACCAATGACCATATGACCCATTCACCCCTTCCCCAATGGCCATTCTTCATGCCCTTTAGCCCCCACACCCACTCGTTGCCTTTTTGCCTTCTGCTGCTTCCCTTCTTTGCCATTTTTTCCTCAATAATGTTACAAAAAGCTGGCTCCAATCTCGCCCCTGGCACAAAGGCCACACTGTTAACCAGCAAATCGGCAGAAAGATTGGGCACCACCTTAGGTGTGAACCAGCCCCCGCTAGCCCAGAATGCAGAGAACTCCATGGACTGCAAGATGCAGCAACCCCAGCCGGGAGGGACCAAGAGAGACTCAGCCCCGCATGTGGAGTACTAAGCATCCCCCTGGAGAGATTTTGAAACAGCACCCTTGAAAACCTGAAATTACATTCTTTGATTGTGAGGCGGTAGTTTCTCTCTTGCCTGCTTGGTGGTGGAAGTGCTAGGAATGATGAACCAAATAAGATGAAATTTAAAAGGAATAAATAGGAAGCCTTAGAATTAGATTCAAAGCTCCACAAATGCAAGAGAATAATTTATATAGTGCTTTAAGTTTTGCAAAGTATTATCTATCTATATATAATCTATAAATTATGTCACCTATTTATAGATTATATAAATTATGTTATATGCATTACAGATTATGTATACATATATCACCTATCTATAGATTATATGTACATATATATCATTCATAGATTATGTATGTCACCTCTTTATAGATCATAGATACATATATCATCTATAGATTATCTATACACATGTGACCTATTTATGTGTGTTTATCCTTCGTTTTTGAAGACTATGACATCAGAATAATGATGACATGACTTGCACTTGACTTTGTTTTGAGTGAGGGAGGGCTGTGCAGGTCATCAGCCTCACCTTCTCCTCCTGAGCCATCTGGGTCCGGTGACTAGATATTCATGAGGATGACTGGAAATGGCATATACATATATATATGTGTGTGTATACATATATATATATATATATATATACACTTATACATATATATAATCTCATTTGGTTCTCATAGCAACTCTGTACTACTACTGTAGTACTACTAAAAGTACTACTTTTAGCCCCATTTTACAAATGAGAAAACTTGACAGAGGTCAAGTGAATGAAACAGCTGCCCCTCTGAAAGAGATTTGAGAGTCTGAACAGATAGATGGTTAGAAATCGGTCCTGTGACATGAGAAAGGAAGTAGCTGACTCTCTTTTAGGCAGCACTGGAAAGCGTAGCATCCAAGAGGAGGGAGGTGATGGGTCCCTGTGCATTCTGCCCTGGTCAGATCCCAGAATGCTAAGTGCAGTTCAGCATTCTGTCCTGGATCCTACATGTCAGGTAGAGCTCTGATAGCCCAGAACCTGGCTAGAAGGAGGCGGCCAGCATGGTGAAGAGCTTTCAAATCCCTGCAGAAGAAAAGACTTGGGAGGAAGCAGCCAAAGAGCTGTTCAACAAGAGGAGGGATTATGCTTGTGCCACTTGTACCAGAGGGCAGAATTGGAAGGATAGAAATTTCAGAGTCCAGACATAAGGAGAGAGAGAAAAAAATTTTTTTAAACAACTATCATTCAGTCACATTCAACTCTCCATGACCCCATTTTGTGTTTTCTTGTCAAAGACACCGGAGTAATGTGCCATTTTCTTCTCCAGCTCATTTTATACATGAGGAAATTGAGGCCAGTAGGGTGAAAGTGACTTGCCCAGGGTCATCTAACTAGTAGGTATCTGAGGCTGGATTTGAACTCAGGAAAATGAGTCTTCCTGACTCCAGATCCAGCACTCATCCTTTGCATGGGTAGCTGTCTTTTAAAAAAATAAAATAAAAATAAAACGATTGGAACTAGCCAAAAGAAAAATGAGCTACCTCTGGAGGTAATCTTCAGACAAAATCTAGATGAATAATGCTAGTTGAACCAGTTGGCCCCTGAGGTCCCTTCCAATTCTTTTCTCTAATGCTGATTCAGCTATTAAAAAATCAGCCAGCCATTTGCACTGATACATTTATAATGGAAGGGGCTGTTGCCTTTTCTAAGTACAACTGAATCACCAAGTTAGTAATCCAGTCTGGAATAGAATTACAGCTCTAGAAATGGAAAGAAAGCAGAGATTAGCCAACACCGGACCTGTGATCCCATTTTACAGATGAGGAATTGAGACCAAGTGACTTGCCAATGATCGCATGGGAAGCAAGTTTCAGAGGCAGGATTTGAACCCAGGCCCTATAACTCCAAAGCTACCCACCTTTCCACTGTTCTATTTTGTTCCTTTAAGTTTTATATAAAGTACTCTAAGACAAGACTGTGGAAGACTTTACATGGCAGAAAGAAGAGTCTATATTTTGTCCCAAAGGCAACAAAGAACCACCGACAGTTTTTTGAAGAGGGAAGTGAGGTGGTCAGACTTGAGGCTTCAGCAAATTCTTTTGCCTGCAGGATGAGACCAACCTGAAGGCCATTGCAGCAGTCTAGACCCGAGGGGACCAAGGCTGGAAGCATGAGTGCAAATGGGAAGAAAGTGACAGGCACACAGAATTCACAAGACTGGACAACTGATTAGACAAGTACTCTTAGTAATTATCTAAAATAAATACTAATTAAATGTTAAAGCAGGATAGTTTTTTTACTCCTGGAATATAATAGCAGGACAGTGACTTGTTTCAAGACTGTTCTTATTTCAATTTAAGTCCAATAAGGCTTGGCCAGTCATGAAAAGAAGAAAAGGTAAAGGCCGGTACCTTAAGGGGATGGCAAGGCCCAGCTGCAGCTTATTTTAATGATAAAAGGACAGAGCAGTAGGCAGTAGCTGCTGGTTCCTAGAAGTTCACCAGCTTTCCTGGGACTTACAGACATGTTTCCATTCACTGGGCTGTCCCATCTTACCGATTTTTAAAACAACAGAAGAATTTCAAGATGTTGTGCTCTTTAAAAAATGTCTTTAAAACACTATGCCTCACTCACTGTAATGAGCTGGTGTCTGTCTCCCCATTAGAGCTGAAGAGGAAGAGGAATGGAAGGGATTACTGTACTGTGCGGCTCTTCCTTTTCTCAAGATAAAAACCCAACTTGGAAAACCCGATGCGGAAAAATGACATTCCAATTGAGGACAAAACAAACTTTCCACAAGTGAGGCAGTAGCCAGCAGTGTTTCCAGCATGTCAGGGGACAGAGCTTTGGTATTTTATTCTGAAATATATAGTCATAATTTTCTTTTTTAAAATTTATTTAAGTTTTCAACATTGATTTCCACAAAATTTTGAATTCCAAATTTTCTCCCCATCTCTCCCCTCTCCCCATCCCAAAGTGTTGAGCATTCTAATTACCCCTACCACCAATTTGCCCTCCCTTCTAACATCACTCCCTTCCCTTTTCCCCATCTTCTCTTTTGTTCTGAAGGGCAAGATAAATTTCTTGTTTCCCTGTTGTATGCAAGAACAAAACTCAATAGCTGTTCCTAAAACTTTGAGTTCCAACTTCTCCTCCTTCCTCCCTCCCCACCCATCCCCATTGGAAACACAAGTAATTCAATAGAGGTTATATATGTGTAGTTTTGCAAATGACTTCCATAATAGTCATGTTGTATAAGACTAACTATTTCCCTCCATCCTATCCTGCGCCCCATTTCTTCTATTCTCTCTTTTGACCTTGTCCCTCCCCAAGACTGCTGACTTCTAATTGTTCCCTCCTCCCATTGCCCTCCCTTCCATCATCCCCCACCCTACTTATCCCCTTCTCCCCACTTTCCTGTATTGTAAGGTAGGTTTTCATACCAAAATGAGTGTGCATTTTATTTCTTCTTTGGGTCCAATGTGATGAGAGCAAGCTTCATGTTTTCCCTCTCACCTCTCCCCTTTGCCCCTCCATTGAAAAGTCTTTTTCTTGCCTCTTTTATGAGAGATAATTTGCCTCATTCCATTTCTACCTTTCTCCTCCCAATATATTCCTCTCTCACCCTTTAATTTAATTTTTTTAGATATGATTCCTTCCTATTCAACTCACCCTGTGCTCTGTGTGTGTGTGTGTGTATAATCTCACCAACTACTCAGATACTGAAAAAAGTTTCAAGAGTTACAAATATTGTCTTTCCACTTAGGAATATAAACAGTCCAACTTTAGTAAGTCCCTTGTGATTTCTCTTTCCTGTTTACCTTTTCATGCTTTTCTTGATTCTTATGTTTGAAAGTCAAATTTTCTTTTAAGCTCTGGTCTTTTCATCAAGACTGCCTGAAAGTTCTCTATTTCATTGAAAGACCATTTTTTTCCCTGAAGTATTACACTCAGTTTTGCTGGGTAGGCAATTCTTGGTTTTAGACCTAGTTCCTTTGACTTCTGGAATATCTTATTCCACGCCCTTTGATCTCTTAATGTAGAAGCTGCTAGATCTTGTGTTATCCTGATTGTATTTCCACAGTACTGGAATTGTTTCTTTCTAGCTGCTTGCAATATTTTCTCCTTGACCTGGGAACTCTGGAATTTGGCCACAATGTTCCTAGGAGTTTCTCTTTTTGGATCTCTTTCAGGTGGTGATCAATAGACTCCCTGAATACTTATTTTGCCCTCTGGTTCTAGA
>JAQQSK010007451.1:0-13972 GCA_028658325.1 Potorous gilbertii
CAAACCCTTAACAGAGGAAATTTGACAAGTTCTTCCCCCTATTCTACAACTTGCCTACATATTCTAAATGCATCATTGTTGTCTGGGCAGAAGTTTCTCGGTTTCAAGTTATCTATTTTCTCCTTTATAATTGCCTCCCTCTTTTCTGGGGCAGTTAGGTTGAACAGTATAGAGAGTGCTGAACCTAGAGTCAGGGAGACTCATCTTCCTGAGTTCAAATCTGGTCTCAGACACTTACTAGCTATGTAATCTTGGGCAAGTCACTTAACCCTGTTGGCTTCAGTTCCTCATCTGTAAAATGAACTGGAGGAAGAAATGGCAAACCACTACTTCAGCATCTTTGCCAAGAAAACCCGAAATTGGGTCACGAAGAGTTGCACATGACTGAAATGACTAAATATTAACATTTTAAAAACATATATCTTCTAATACTATTGTACTATAAGAAATGATGGACAGCCTGGTTTCAGAAAAACCTGAGATTTATATGAACTGAGGTAAAGTAAAGTGAGAAGAACCAGGAAGATATCACTGTACACAGTAACAACAACTATGAAAGACTTAGATACAATGATCCAAGACAGTTCCAGAGGACCCACGATGAAAAATGCCCACCTCCAGAGACAGCTGATGAACTTAGCACAAACTGAAGCATACCTGTTCTCACCTTCTTTCTTGGTTTTTATGTGCTTGCTTTTACAACGTCATTAAGAGAGAAATACATTTTGCAGGATGAAAAAGAATACATCTCCCACCCTTAACTGCGAGAAGTATATGATCTGTTTCTCTTCTAATTTTTAATAGCATGATTTTTAATATTAAGCTTGTATATTCATTGAGGATGTCCTGACGAATATGGTTTAAAGGTGCTGGTCTAAACTTAATTTCTGCCTAATTTTTCCCAGTAGTTTTCTTTTTATCAAATAAGGAGTATTTTCTTGGGTAATTTATGTTGTCTGCTTTATCAAACATTAGATTATTGAATTCTAGTGTTTCTCACTCTCCCTTGTCTAGTCTGTGTCAGTGAACTATGTTCTCCATTATTTAATCAATACCAAAAAGTTTCAACAACTGCTAATGTCTAACATAGTTTGAGATCTGAAGTTATTATTCTTTATTTTTATTTTTTCATAATTTTCATAGGTATTCTAGATCTTTTGTTTTGTCAAATGAATTTTGTTATTATTTTATCACTTTCTATTAAGTGTCCCCTTGGTGAATTGATTGATAGAGCATTGAAAGTATAAATAAATTTTGATAATGTTATTTTTTTAATACTGTCATCGCCTAACTATCACAGACAAGCAATGCAAAAAGTAATTGCTTGAGGCAGCTAGGTGAAACAGTGGATAACTGAGCTGGACTTGGGAGTCAGGAAGATTCAAGTTAAAATCTTACTGGCTGTGTGAGTGGGCAAGTCACTTAATCTCTGCTTGCCTCAGATGCCTCATCTGTAAAATAGGGATAACAGTAGCACCATACCTGACAGTACTAATGTGAAAACCAAATTAGATAATATTTGCAAGAGTTTAGCATAGTGCCCAGAATATACTAAGAACTTAATAAATGCTTATTTAAAAAATTGTAATATGGGATGGCTCTTTACGAAAATGAGGGATACATGGTCATGCATGAAACAGAAAATATCAATAAAACTTAAAGAAAAAGTTAAGAGTTTCCTTATGCCACTAATTCTTACTCCTCCCTTATCCCCTTGTAATCTGGTTTCCCACCACCCTGTTCAAAACTGCTCTCAGAGACCTGGAGCGACAAGAAATAAATAGACAAATTCAAGCTATATGTAAACAGAAACAATGCCATATAAAAAATTTGTGTTTATTCTAGTACTGTCATTTCCTCTCCTGTTCTTTTAATGACTTATTCTCTACACCCTAATGTTCATGCCCCAAAGTTCTATTCTGGAATAGAATTGATTCAAATAAGCATTCTTAATTATCCACCATGTGCCAGGCACTGTACAAAGCATTTTATAAATTACTTATCTGTTCTCCACCTTTTTTCTACGATAGATCTCAATAATCTCATTAATTCACAAAAATCTAAGAAATCCATAGTTTCAAGGAACCTCAGAAATGACACCATACCTGTTTGGAAAAGGATCTTCTCTATAAAGTGTCTAATAAACAAGTCATCCTGTCTTCACTTGAAAACTTCCAATAAGGGAAAATTCACTACTTCCCCAAACAGCCCTTTTGAGTTCTGTATAGCTTTTAGGCTCATAAGAACCTAAATTTGTCTTCTATACAACTCCCCTCCACTGCTCCTAGTTCTGGGATACCTGCTTTTGGGGGCTAGGCAGATTAAATCCACACAATATCCCTTCAAATATCTGACTATAGCTACGTTGTCCACTCTTCACTATACTATCTACAAACTAAACATCTCCAGTTCTCTCAGTCAGTCTTCATAGGACATGTTCTTGAGATTCTGCACCATCTTGGTCCCCACCTCCATGTACACTCTAACTTATCAAGGAATGTTATTCTTAAATATGGTGCCCAGAACAGGACACACCAGATGTGGTCTGACCATGGCCAAGGACTAGTCCTAGAAACAATGCCTTTCAATATAGCCTACAATACCATTACTTTTTCTGACTGCTCTGTGGAAATGTTGGCATATATTGTGTCAGTAGTCTACTATAATTCATGTTATCATTTTTCTTAAATGAATTAAATTCTAGCTATATTCCCCCTCATCTTATTACTTTACTTATAAAAGTGATTTTAACCTAAATGTAATATCTTACATTTATTCTTACTATCAATCAATCAGTAACATTTATTGAGCATCTACTACATACCATCCACATTTAGCTAGCCTAAATGCTGGGTATAGAAGAGGCAAAAGACCCTCAAGGAGCTCACAATCTAATGGGAAGGGACAAGTTTTAAACAAATATACAAACAAGTTACATACAGGATAGATAGGAAATAATGAACAGAGGGAAGGCATTTGAATTAAAAAGGAGTTGGGGAAAGTTTTCTGTGGAACGGTTTTTAGCAGGGACTTAGAGATAGCCAGGGAAGTCAGTAGACAGAGCAAAAGGGAGGAAAGTGTTCCAGTCATGAGAGGTAGCAGAGAAACTGTAGAACCGTCAGGAGGACATCAGTGTCACTGGATCAAAGAATAACTGGTAGAGAGTAAGGAAGAACCAAAGAGGTCTAAGGGGCTAAGTTATGAAGGGCCATACAGAGCATTTTGTATTTGATCCTGGAGATGATGGGAAGCCACTGGAGTTTAGTGAGTAGAGGGGTGACAAGGTCAGAACTGCAATTTAGGAAAATCACTTTGGTGACTGAATGAAGGACAGTTTGCAGAGACTGAGACTGACTGAGGCAGGCAGATTCACCAGCAGGCTACTGCAATAGTTCAAGCATGAGATCATGAGGGCCTGGACCACCGAGGTGACCATGTCAGAGGAGAAATGGGAGTTTATTTGAGAGATGATGCAAAGATGAAATCAACAAACCTTGGCAACTCATTGGACATAGAGTATGAGACAGGATGACTCCAAGGTTGCGAGCCTGAGGAACTGAATAGGATGGTATTGCTTTCTACAGCAATAGAGAAGGTAGGAGGAGAGGGGGAAGGTTTAGAGAGAAAGATAATGAGTTATAATTAATTTTCTTCCATTCACTCCAAAATTCTAGCCTCTTAAAACCTTTGTGGATCTAGATTTTGTCATTCAACAAGGTTAAGCACTCTCTTTCTCTCAGCTTGGTGCCATACTCACATTTAAGAATTATGCCATTTCTTCCATTATCTCAATTACTGATTTTAAAAAATTGTGTCAAAAAACAAAGGACAAAGCACAGATGCCAAAAGCTCTCTATTAGAGACTTTCTTTTAAATTATCTATCTCATCTATAGATCCCGTATCTCTGGAATTTTGAGATACCTCTATCTGAAAATGCTCATGGAACATTTCCACCTGTATGTCTTTTCAGTTCTTCAAATGCATCATGTCTACACACAAGCTAATTTTTAATCTTTCCCTCTAAACCTGATGGCACTCCCAGAGTCCAAGGTATCTCCATCTTCCCAATGTTCCAAGGACAAAACTTTGGTGTTTTCTCTGACTCTACTCTCATATCATACATCCAATCAGTTGTCTTGTAATTCCTGTTCACTCTACCTCTGTAGTAATTCTTGAGCTTCTATAGATAGGAAACTTCTAGAGAATAGGGGTTGTTTCATTCTTTCTATTTGAAATATTCTTTCTATATTTCTATAGAAATATATCTATTTCTCAGTGTCTGGAACATTGTAGGAATTTAATAAACGCTTATTTATTCTCTTTCTCTGTGTGTGTCCCTGTTTCTTCTGTGTGTGTCTCTCTCCATCTCTATCAGGGACACACACACGCAAACACACACACACACACACACACACAGTGCCACGACTTTAACAAAAGACCCCTCATTCCCATCCTCCTGTATTTACACAATAACCTCTTAACGTACCCCTTAAACACTTCCAGATAAATCTTTCTTTTGCAAAGAGTCCTATTACATTTCTGCTCAAAACCAATTAATGACTTGGTTGCCTGTCACAGACAGCTAAAATGGCTGGTCTAGAAAGGCAAGCACAATATGGTGGAATGAAGAACAGGCTTGGAATCAAGGAATACGAGTTCAAATTCTGACTGCCAGCTACAGGCTGTGTGAAGTTGAGGAGTCATTTTGCACTTTTCTGTGCTTTTATTTTCTCTTTGTTCAATGAGGATTTTGAATTATTTGTCCTCTAAGATCCCTTCTAACTCTAAATCCTGTCCTTCTACCTCTCTGCCTTATTTTATGGCATTTTTTTACATTGGCTTTTCTCTGCAGCTTACTACCTGCCAACCCCATTTCCTTCCTTTCTGCCTTTCCTCCTATTGCCTATGCCTATAATGACTTCTCCACCAACTGAGATCTTGCCAATACTTTAAAGGCCAACTCAAATACAATCTCATTTATAAAGGGAAAAATTCAGCTGCCACTCTTGGAGGCTTCTCCTTGGAGATGTCTATATGTTTTTGTGTCCATGCCTTTGGGGAGGGAGAATGAATGATGAGTCAGTGAATGAATGCAATGTCAAATCTAGTAGCTGTATTTCTTTAGCAAATCAGTAAGACAGAATGGTGATGGTACAGCTAGTGATGGTACGGCTAGAACATAATTCATCTAAAAAAAATCATGAGGTTATATAGTAGACTGCCAACACAGTATAAATTCAATATTATCATGGAGAAGCCAAAAAAACAAATGGAATTTTAGGCTACTTTGAAAGTCATAGTTTCCAGGAGATAACAGTGTCCCTAGGCTTTGCCCTGGTCAGACCCCACCTCAAGTATCAGTCAGTACTAATTCCCTGCCCCCCTCACACTCAAAAGCATATATTTGCCTCTCTCTAAGTACTTTGCCTGTTGCCTGTAGCTGTGGTTCGGTTATATCTGACTTCATCCATGAGTTTTTCTTGACAAAGACACTAAACTGATTTGCCATTTTCTTCTCTAATAGGTTCCCACCATAAAGATAAGGAATTGAGTCTAATGGAGTGAAATGACAAGTCAAGGGTCACACAGCTACTAAGAGGCTAAGGCCACGCTGAACTCATTTTCCTGGCTTCAGGCCTGACGCTTTGCCCAATATACCACCTAACTGCCCCTTGGTATTCTACTATACTTTGTCTGTTTTCTGATATATTATAGTTATTTGTATATCAGGAATTGTGCATTATGTAGTAATAACAGTGCTCTATACAAAGTAGTGACCATAATGCTGACTTCTAGCTGAGTGCTTTGTCTGACAATCAGATAAAATGGATGAGAAATAGCCTAAAAACACACATTATATTCAGATATGAATATTTTAGTGATTTAATTAGCATAATCTTTCAATTTCAGGAAAGGGAAGTATTAAGTTAAAGGGACAGTTCCTACAGAGTTTAACTAAGAGGAGAAGTCTCCTCACTCTCCAACTCTGGGTAGAGGAATTAATTTGGGGCAGGATGGGGGTTGAAGACAAGTGACTCTGTCTAGAATTATAATCCAAGGAAGGGATCAGCTCAGCAATCTCCCAGACTGGACACAACCATGATATTCTCCCATCCCATCTATAAAAGGTAGACAAGCACCACTGCTAGAAGAAACATCTCTTTAAAATAGAAAACAGCAGGTGTGAAGACTGGTCTCTGTACCGTCTCTGCTTAAATGGGAGAGCTGACCTGAATGGTGATTTGTCCGGTGATTTCTGAAGCCCTTATGTTACATACAGGTAAAGACTAAAGTTTCCCAATTAGACTTTAGAATAAAAATACATGTTATTTAATTAAATAAACATTGATTAATCACCTACTACTACTACTACTACCACTCCCATCTCCTTGCCTCTGGTTTTTCTGTTTAAAGTCTAGGGTCTCCTAGAATCAAAGTTATACCTAGGACAAGCTCTAGAAAGATAATTTAGTGACTTAACTAAAACAAAGCCTAATTGTGATGATAGCAAATAGTTGGTGCAGATGTGCTCTGAAAATCTGAATTCTAAACACCCATACATATGGACCAGTCAATTGCATCTGGTGCTTTCTGGACCTCATGCCTTTCCGTCTCTCAGGAACTTTGTGGGCATGCTGAGATGAATAAAAAATTATGACTTCAGCATCCCTGAAATTTTTTCTTCTTCTTTTCTTAAAATCCACAGGTCTGATGCTTCTGGTACTTAATTCTCACAATATCCAGCAGTTACCACCTCTCCTTTAGGAAACATCTCTTCTCATGGCACTATGGAAAATGGTACTTAAGCATAGGGGAAAAGCTGAGCACAGTTACAGGGACACATACACACAAACAGAAATACCACGGACACACACACACACAGAAATACCCAGAAGCAACCCCAGGGCTGTCACCTACTGTAACAAGATTGATTTGTAGTGAAATAAAAGATAATGCAATACAGAGGAAATAACTTTTGCTTCCTCTGAGAATGTTTGATGTTGTCAACTGAAACCCGATTTTCCCTCTTCTGTCTGCCACAGTACACAGCTGTCTAATCACAGAAAGACTCCTATATAAGCAAAGACACGAGGTACAAACTGATCACTTTCAGTGCCAGGAGCAAACATTTGCAAACCCTCCCCTCTATCAGCTTTCCACTTGCTCCATCCGCCAAGGCAAACAGCCAGGGATGCAGTATATCAGTGCATAAACTAGGTGGTTCTCACGGTGTATCAAGATAGAGTTACTCATTAAGGCTGGACTACCAGCAGTGGGGACAGAAACGAGGAAGACAGGATAGGACAGCACTTTCTCCTTTTTATTCCCCACAATATTCAGAAGCTCTAGAATTTCCAGTCTCTGCTATTTCAAGAACAAGGCTTTTCTAAGAAATAATCTAATAACTAGGTGGCATGTGGTGATTCGATGGCATTTTAGATCTTGTAACATTAGAAATAAAACATTCTGTCTTGGCTGTTGTCACAGGATGACATATTGGTGGTGCTATTTTAACAAGGGGGTGACCAGAAACAGAGGTATCAGGGGCTCTGACAAATTCTCTGACATAATTTCATGTGTCTGTATGTAATGATCATGTAAAGCCACGAAGGTATAAATTATTTAAAATGTTGAGTTCTGTTCTGCTCATTTGTAATCCTAATAATACCATCTTATCAGGGAACTGCTATCATATCGTAATGTGTGCCAATGGGCCGTTAGCAGCTTCCATCTCTAGCACACACTCAAGTCTCTGAGAGTTAGGGATTTGTAGATGATTATAACTTTTGCTCTACATATCAATGCTACTGACGGGCAAATCTTATCCATACAACATGGATTACATGCCTACATGATTAAGAAAAGCACATTTGACATGGGAAATACAGAAAGCCACTTTGATGGCGGTTGTAACAAAAAGTGAGATGTCTCCTTTGTGCTTAAAAATGGTGTGTGCCAGGGTTGCTGTAATTTTTCTATTCATTCTCCAGGAGAAACCAGGTACAATGCTTTGCATCGGGGAGGACTTTCCAAATGCAAGTTGGTTCAAGAGGAGAGATGTGACTCAACTTTGGGTGGTGCTCACCGATAATTTATTTTTAAGAAATACTCTCAACCACAAGCTTCCCACTGATGACCCCCTCCACACACACACACACACACACACACACACACACACACACACACACACATCCATCCCATTTGTCAGAGACCAAACGAAAGCAACATGGCTTGAGAGCAGCACATTCATTAAAAAGAACAGTAGCAGCACCTTCTCAATTCAGCTCATCTCTTAGTCTCTAGCCAAATGGAATTTATTACTTATAGCTTGTTGGGATTTATGAATTATTTATAAAATAGGTCTATGACTCCAGACTCTTAAAAACACAGTAATACAGTCATTGTTACCCACAATTACACTTCTATCAGAGATATCAAAGAAATCTTTGGTAACACAATGTAAGATGGAATAATGTTTGTAAAAATTTCAACCTTAAAGCATTATCTGGAAACTGTTTATGGAATCTGTTTATATGTGGAGGAGCACACATATACATACTATATATGTATGTGTGTGTGTATGTATGGGTGTTTATAAAACATATATATACACATATATATGTATATATATATATATATGTATGTATATATATATATATATATATATATATATATACATAAACAAACTTGCTTCTTTAATCTAGAATGATTCGATACTAGGAAACATATTCCTTACATTGAATACTCTGCCAATTTTGAAGTATACTACAAAAACTATACACATATATATACACACGCCACAAAAGGTATATTCCAACACAATGGGGAGGCTCCATGGAAGTCATTCATTCTTTCTTACAGAAGGCTGCTTCAATGAGTTATCTGACTTACAATATACATACATAAACACATATACATACACACATAAATGTATGTGTGTGTGTATACATATATATATATATATATTTATATATATATATAAAACATATACTCGTGCATGTTTCAATGATTCAGCCAGCTAGATGCTAGAAAAAATACTTCTGGGCTTAAATACCCTGCCAATTTTGAAGTATACCACAAAATTATGCCTATCAGTTAGTATGTAGAAAACAGGCAAAATAATACTACAAAAATCACACTGACTATAAATATTAAATGTGGAACTAGATAAACATGGAACAAGTTGCTAATGGCCAACCAATGTTTTTAGGCAACCTGTTTTGGTTTAATTTTCTCATCTCCACCTATTATAGCCCATTACATACTTGCTTGTTAGCTGGAAACTGAAGCTATTTCCTGATCATTTTTAGGGAAATTAATATTTCTGGTTCTGCCTATCACAGTAATCTATGCCAATAAGATCTGCAGTCAGGATCCTTAAGCCGGGTAAAAACTATGCCATAGATGCTCTCATGTAAACATACCTCAACAACTACATTCTTCCATCAAATCAGTACAAAGTCTAGCTCTAATATAAAAAATATTTTGTGTTCCTGTGATGGGACCATGAGCAATGCCTAATAAATTTACATATTACATTGAGGCCTCAAGAATTAGGACTATGACATATTTCAAATTAAACTGTTCTACAAAAGACGCTCCATGGAAGTCACGCATTCTCTTTCACTGGTTTCTTCAATGACTTACCAGGTTCACAAATTCATAGCAGTAGTAATGGGAAAGGACTTTAATGTTACTATCATTATTTAATTTTCTTTCTGACACTATCTTCTATGTTAGCCCTGGAAATATAGCAAATAGATCTGGCATTCGTTCATTAATTCATTCATTCATTAACCTCTCTCTCCAAAGGCATGGACATAAAGATATACACAAATCCAAGGAAAGGCCTCCAAGTGCAGCAGCTGAATTAACCCCCCGGTTCATTTTGGCTTCCTCCTTCACATCTCCACAAAGAGTCAGCCAGACTGCCTCCTGCATAAGCAACTTCTCCATGCCCCCCCCCCCCATCCTCTGCGGGGAAGAGCCCTTGACACAAGCAGCAAGAGCTTATGTAAAGAAACCAATAGGAAATGAAAACTTACCTTGTTGGAAAACATCTGCAGAGTGAGAGGAGAGAGAGAGAGAAAGAAAAAAAATTGTTAGCAAACAAAAGCAAAATAGAGTATAAACAGTGTGTGAGACTGTGAAAAGATTCAAGTTCCACATTTAATATTTATGAATAAAATATCTCCTTAATTCTCTCACATTATAATCCATGCACAAACCCACAATGTCTCAGTGCCAAAATCCCTATTGAAGACACTCGGTGGTCAACTCTCAAGGAAGATAGTTTTCCCCTTTGAAGCTAGGGCTAGCCCTGGCTTTACTGACTTCTGAGCTCCTGCAAACGTGCACCCAAACCCTCCAGCTCCCGTGCTACCATTTTTCAAATATTCAGATTCACTATCTTCTTACTCTTCTCCACTTATCTTCTAGTGGTTTCTCCTTTACCTACTTCCAGTAAGTTTATTTGATCTTATCCAATGACATTATTTCAAAAACATGATATGAATGCAGCCTTTCATACACTTAATCTTGCCTTCAAACACTGAGCCATGAATTCAATGGAGAGAATTCTACATCTGGATTCACAAGATCTGAGTTCTAATTCAAACTCTTCTACTTAATTAATGCCTATGTGTCCTTAGCCAAGCTACTAAATACCTCTCTAGGCCCCAGTTTCCTCATTTGTAAAATTGAGGTGTTGGACTAAACATTCTAGACTAGGAAGTCTTAACCTAAGGTTCATGGATTTTTAAAATATATTTTAATAACTGCATTTCAATATAATTGATTTCCATTGCCATCCTATGTATTTTATTTTATGCATTTATAAACATTACTCTGAGAAGGGGTCCATAGGTTACCAAACTGCAAAAGATGTCCATGAAACAAAGAAGGTTAAAAAAACTGTTCTAGATCTATGATCCTATTCAGTAAAAGCCATCCAAAGGTCCCAACACTGGGAGAGGAAAATACTCTTTATATATGTTCTCTAACCAAGAATAATTAAATATTACATATATGACATCTTGGTTATATATAAGGAGTATGAGATGCTATTTTACCTCAGTTGTTAATAATTCACATGGGCAAACAGGAGAAAGAAGAATAGGTTATAAGGAAGACTGATCTAAACTCCTCCATCTTCACCTGAATTCTTTCTCTCTTCTCTCTACTTCTTTCATTATTTTTCTCCTCTTCCCTCCAATGGGGGATCAGCAGCTTCTAATGGATCATAAGCACAGAGTAGTGTATGACCCCATGGATCCCCGTTTGTTTTAGATTTCTATCATGGAGGGAATAATATATAGTAGCATAGAAAAATGCATAGCATATCAGATTTAAAAACCACGTTAGTTCAGTGGCATCAAATGTAGCCTGAATCAGATTAAAATATAACTGGGAAAAGTTTAAAAAAATTAATAAAAATACATTTCAATAGAAATAGTGTTAATTTGTGGGGATTTCAAGTCAATATGATGGCTGCAGGGATCCCTTTCTATTTAGTCTGAGATCACTGATTTAGTCCAACCACCTCATTTTATAGAAAATACGGAGGTCCAGAAAGATCATAAAACATGTTGGTGTTGACAGACTCAAAGACAGCGCTTATTTCGTCTTAATGAAACTGTGAGTTTGGGGACCGTCCAATTTTGACATTTTGCATTATCTTTTAATAAATTTGGCATCAAACATGTAAAAATGAGGTAAATTACTCAACTATCAAACAGATCTTTTCATTAGTCACTGGATTTTTATCTCCTTTTCTCCCCAATGCAAAATTCCAATCAACTTATTATCTCACAAGCATTCCCTCCATTCATGTGGATTACAGCCTCTTGGTCTCTTGCCCATCCTATTCCCTCCCAAAATCCTTTCTATTCACCCAATCCTTAATATTTTGTCCTATGGAAGCCTCCCTTTGAAATCTAAGGATTTGCCTTAAAGTCTGAAGGTATCCACGGGAAAAAGAATATAAATATTCAAGAAGGGATATTGGAACCTTATTCCCTCTTTTTTGGGGGGGAATACTTTCTCTTGATCAATGAATTGGAGTATCCACAAAACAGTGCCATTTATCTATCTTTGATAGCCAAAAACCTTGCTCCGTCTGGGAAATGAAAAGACTCACAAATAGAACAACAATTCAACTTGAACTATATTTTACACTTTCAAAATTTTAATGAATATCAGTATAAATAATGCAAACATTCTACACATGACTTATCTTACTTTACATGCTTCAATTCACATTTCATAGATAAAGAAACGGAGGCTCAGTGGAATTATGTGATTTGCTCACAAATAAATGGTTCTTTTCACTATACCGCACTGCCTTTTTCAACATTCAGCCCTTTTCTATATACAACAATACTTTAGTTCATTTATTTATCCAACAGAGATTTATTAAGCACTTACTACGTACACTGACCTAGGCACTGGAAAAACAAAGGCAAAAATGAAAAAAAAAAGTACTTTCTCTTAAGGAACTTATATTTTACTGAGGATAGACAACACATACACAGTTAAGTGAATGCTTAGGGGTAATTAGGTGGTGCAGTGAACTGACTCACACACTTAATAGCTGTGTGACCCTGGGCAAGTCACTTAACCTCTGTTTGCCTTCTCATTTGACAAATAAGGATAATGATAGTACCTACCGCACGGTAAAGATCAAATGAAATAATAATTATAAAGCCCTTAGTAAAGCCTGGCACATAGTTGGCCCTAGATAAACGTTACTATTTTTATTAATATAAAATGAAGTAGAAATTTATTTCAGTAGGATGCGGGCACTGAAAACTTGCGCATCAGGAAAGATGTACTTGAAGAGGGTAGCACTCCCTGAATGGACCTAGGGAATCCAAGAGCCTATGGGAAACAGAAGCATGAGTGACAAACAGCCTGTACAAAGGCATGAAGGTCATGCGCCAGGTAGGCCAGTTCGACGGCAACATATACAGCAAGAGGGGTCTAATGTAGAACTCAGCCTGGTAAGATAAGCTGGAATTAGGCCATGAAGAGATCTCTTCAAAATGTCACTTTTCTAAACTCAAGAAGCCATCTGGATTCAGGCCACCATAATGAATAAACCAAAGAAAGAAAAAAAGAAAAAACATGTGAAGTAGGCAATGTTTTTCTGTGTTATCCTTCTATATTGTTTTCATAATGAAAGTTTATGGACCTCAGAGGATGTTGGTCATAGAAATATTTGTACACTTCCCTCATTCCTCCTAGAAGAAATAGCCCCCACCCCCTGAAAAAAACTGAAACCCATAAAACGCATCAATATTAACAAATATAAGACATACCAGCCTTTCTGTTCTCGTAGGAATTAGATAGAAAACCACTAATTACAAAAATGAATGCATAAGCAAACACTGGCTATCATTTGAAAATCTATCCTGCTAATGCAGATGCTTAAGTAAGAACCTGCAAAAATTGGTGTGTTAGGTCTGGGAAGTAGACCACAATAAGTTAATAAGCTCGCCCTACTTAACCTTAGCACCATTCTCTCCTTCAGTTAAAACCAGCACCAAAGGTCTGCCCAGCAGTTACCATGAGTTCCCTTAAATTAAGATTCTAATGCACTGAATTCTTTAGAGATAAATGCCATACACACAGACTATATGGTTACTTATTATTAATAATAAATCATGACAATTAGGTTGGCTGGTTCCTAAATACCAATGATTAAAAACTTTCCTGAGTACTGCTCATCCAAATGACTAGTGTTTATCCCTATTAGAGATGATTTAAGGACACCCTGGGTGAACCCCTCTCTTGTTCCTGAGTTAATAAGTAGCAGCACTGATATGTAGATACTAAGTGAGTCTTCTGTATTCATCTAGTGCTTTGCTTTATGAGGTAAGGCTGAATTTCAGTCTCCTTGCCCATCCAATCTACAATGGAATATTTTACTATTTCAGTTCATAGTCCATAACCACCACATGTAGATACCTT
>JAQQSK010007452.1:0-13972 GCA_028658325.1 Potorous gilbertii
CTTCCCTCATCCCCCCATGCTTATCCCCTTCTCCCCCACTTTCCTGTATTGTAAGATAGGTTTTCATACCAAAATGAGAATGCATTTTATTCCTTCCTTTAGTTGAATGTGATGAGAGTAAACTTCATGTTTTTCTCTCAGCTCCCCTCTTTTTCCCTCCACTAAAAAGTCTCCTTCCTGCTTCTTCTATAAGAGATAATTTCCCCATTCTATTTCTCCCTCTCTCCTCCCAATACATTTCTCTCTCACTGCTTAACGTCATTTTTTAAGATATGATCCCATCCTATTCAATTCACTCTGTGCTTCCTGTCTCTGTGTGTGCGTGCACGTGTGTGTGTGTGTGTGTGTGTAATCCCACCAACTACGCAGATACTGAACAATTTCAAGAGTTACAAATATTGTCTTTCCATGTAGGAATGTAAACAGGTCAACTTCAGTAAGTCCCTTATGACTTCTCTTTGCTGTTTACCTTTTAATGTTTCTTTTCATTCTTGTGTTTGAGAGTCAAATTTTCTTTTCAGATCTGGTCTTTTCATCAAGAATGCTTGAAAGTCCTCTATTTCATTAAAAAACTTTTTTTCCCCTGAAGTATTGAACTCAGTTTTGCTGGGTAAGTGATTCTTGGTTTTAGTCCTAGTTCCTTTGAATTCTGGAATATCATATTCCATGCCTTTTGATCCCTTATTGTAGAAGCTGCTAGATCTTTTATTATCTTGATTGTATTTCCACAATACTAAAATTGTTTCTTTCTAGCTGCTTGCAATATTT
Organism: Potorous gilbertii; assembly: GCA_028658325.1. Taxonomy (NCBI): domain Eukaryota; kingdom Metazoa; phylum Chordata; class Mammalia; order Diprotodontia; family Potoroidae; genus Potorous; species Potorous gilbertii. The sequence continues at coordinate 769 of JAQQSK010007452.1, forward strand.
TCTCCTTGACCTGGGAACTCTGGAATTTGGCCACAATGTTCCTAGGAGTTTCTCTTTTTGGATCTCTTTCAGGCAGTGATCAGTGGATTCCTTGAATAGTTATTTTGCCCTATGGTTCTAGAATATCATGGCAGTTTTCCTTGACAATTTCATGAAAGATGATGTCTAGGCTCTTTTTTTGATCATGGTTTTCAGGTAGTCCCATAATTTTCAAATTGTCTCTCCTGGGTCTATTTTCCAAGTCAGTTGTTTTTCCAATGAAACATTTCACATCATGTTCCATTTTTTCATACTTTTGGTTTTGTTTTATGATTTCTTGGTTTGCCCTAATCATTAGTCTCCATCTGTTCCATTCTAATTTTGAGAGAACTATTTTCTTCAGTGAGCTTTTGAACCTCATTTTCCATTTGGCTATCTCTGCTTTTTAAAGCATTCTTCTCCTCATTGGCTTTTTGAACATCTTTTGCCAATTGAGTTAGCCTTTTTTTCAAGGTGTTATTTTCTTCAGTATTTTTTTTTGGGTCTCCTTTAGCAAGGTATTGACCTGCTTTTCATGCTTTTCTTGCATCTCTCTCTCATTTCTCTTCCCAGTTTTTCCTCTACCTCTATCACTTGATTTTCAAAATCCTTTTTGAGCTCTTCCATGGCCTGAGTCCACTGAATATTTATTTTGGATGTTTGAGATACAGAAGCCTTCTATGCCTTTCCTTGATGGTAAGCGTTGTTCTTCCTCATCAGAAAAGAAGGGAGGAGATATCTGTTCACCAAGAAAGTAACCTTCTATGATCTTTATTTTTTTTCCCTTTTCTGGGCATTTTCCCAGCCTGTTACTTGACTTCTGAGATTCCTCTCCACCCCTGCCTTGCCTCCAGATCTGCCCAGCTAGTGCTTGGGGTCTGAGATTCAATGCTTCTCCCCAGCCTCAGGGCTTTTAGCAAGGGCAGGGCTGCTATTCAGTGTGAGATTAAATTCAGCTGCTCAGGTGGGGGCAGTGCCACCTCACAGGGCTCAGTTCCCTCAGGGGGTTTATGCAGAGACCTTCAACAATGGACCTGAGCTCCTGCGTGTTTTGGGAGCCCCTGTCTGCTGCTTCCCCTGCTGCTGCCTCCTGAGGGGTCTTGAGTTATGGAGACACCCTGCTCCCCTCTAGGCCATCCAAAAAGTTTCTCTCACTGACCTTCTTTATCTGTGGGCAGAGGGACCTTCGTGGCCACTGGAGATTCCATCCCTGAAGTCTGCTCGGATCTTCTCCTCTCGGTGCTGCGCACTCAAGGCAGGGCTGGGCTCTGCTCTGGGTCTGATGCACAATGGACCTTTGATGTCAGTTTTTTAGGTCTCTCTGGAACATAAATCTCCTCCACTCTGTTGCTGTGTGGCTTCCATTGCTCCACAATTTGTTGGGAGTTCTTCTTTGCAGATATTTTATGGGCTGTGGGTTAGGAGCTAGTATATGTGAATCCTTCTACTCTGCCATCTTGGCTCCTCCCCTCCACTTTCAAGTATTCTTGATGAAAAGACCAGAACTGAATGGACAATTTGACTTTCAAGCACAAAAGTCAAGAGAAGCATGAAAACGTAAATAGGAAAGAAGAATCATAAGGGACTTAGTAAAGTTGAACTATTTACGTTTCTACATAGAAAGATAATATGTGTAACTCTTGAGACTTTTCTCAGTAGTTGGAAAGATTATATATGTATAGTCGGAGGGCACAGAGTGAGTTGAATATGAAGGGCTGACATCTAAAAAAACAAAATCATGGGGTGAGAGAGGAAAATACTGGGAGAAGACTAAAGGGAGAAATAGAATGGCATAAATTATCTCTCACATAAAGGAGGCAAGAAAAAGCTTTTGCAATGGATAGGGAAGAAAGGAGAGGTGAGAGAGAAAGAGTGAACATTACTGTAATCACATTTGGCTTAAGGAGGGAATAACATGCCCACTCCACTTGGTATGAAAATTTATCTTACACTGCAGGAAAGTAAGAGGTCAGGGGATAAGTGGAGGGTTGAGGGATGATTGGAGGGAGAGGATATGAGAGGACAAGGTAAACAGAAATAATTGCTTTTGAGGAGGGACAGGATCAAAAGAGAAAATAGAATAAATGGGGGCAGGACAGGATGGAGGGAAATGTAATTAGTCTTTCACATCATGACTGTTATGGAAGTATTTCACATGACACTTATGTATAACCTAAATCAAATTGCATGCCTTCTCAGTGAGGATGGGTAGAGTGGGAGAGAGGTTGGAAGTCAAAGTTTTAAAAATGAATGTTAAAATTTGTTCTGAAATGCAACTTGGAAATAAGAAATACAGGGAAAGTGGTATAGAATTCTCTCTTGCTTTACAAGAAAATAGAGGGGAAGGGGATGAGAGAATTGGAAATGTGTGATCAAAGGGAGGGCAGATTCGGAGAAGGGGTAATCAGAATGTGTGATCTCTTGGGGTGGGTGGAGGGTGAGATGGGAAGAAAATTTCAAACTCAAAATCTTGTTGAAGTGAATGTTGAATGTTGAAAACTAAAAATAAATTAATTTTCCAAATTTAAAACCAAAAGATTTCAAACTATTTCCTGTGCTTTTTCATTAAAGAGTGAGCTTGATTTCTGAGACATACTTTTTATCACATTTTTAAATGAACTTTTCATACTTATACTTATTTTAAGAAAGGATTTTATCATAAAGACAATAGTGTTTTTGAATATTTTCCCTACATTTCTTTAAAATAATGTTATAGTTTTGTTAGCTTTTAAAAATGTGGTTGTGCTAATTATTTCCTAATTCTTAATCATTCTTTTTAAAATTTATTTTGTTCTGAACTTAAAAACAAGCATTTTCATAGTATAGTAGAATAGAAAAAAGATGATTCCACATGAAACTGCAAATCTATTATATGCAACTTGCTTTCCTTTTAAATATATAATAATGCTATCATGTAACTTCCTTTTTTCCCCCTTTTCACTTCCCCCTAGATGGCAACCATTTCACCCAAATATGTGTGTATTATCATTTATGTATTATACACATATAATACATATATATATACACACACACATACACACATATATATGTATACCTATACAAACATTATAGATATTTGTATGTATATGTATATGTGTGTATATATGTAAAATGATTTTAACAGTTTTATTTATAAGTTCCTTCTCTGATATATATTCTGAGTATAGATGTCTTCTTTCTTCATAAGTCCTTCATAGTTGATCTGGGTTTTATAATAGTCAAAATGACTTAATCACTCAAAGTTTCTCTTAAAAGAATATTGATACTACTGTATATAGTATTCTCTTGGTTCTGCTCATTTCGCTATTCATTATTTTGTTCAAGTCTACTCTAGTTTTTCAAAGATCATCAAGCTCATCAGTTCTTATATACTTAATCACTTTTACACACTTTATGTAAATTCATCTTGTTTATAGTGAATGTTTTAAAGATGAATTTCTGGAAAATTATTTCTAAGAACTTTTGTTTTCTTGAGAAATTTTTCCCCAAATTCTTTTCTCTGCATTATCCAATGCTTGGGAATTAGACCCGCATTTAGTTTATATAAAATAAAGTTAAATTGAGCCTCTCTTTTTTTAGTAATTACAAATAATTTTATTGCATAGGTATCAATTTCTCTCTCTTCCTCCCCTTATTTCTAGCTTTGAATATTTCTCTGCCCCTCCCTTTCTTCTTGTCTCTCAGTCTCTGTGTTTCTGCCTATCTCACCTTCTGTTTCCTTCTCTATTTATGGGAATTTATTTTGCAACATAAAATTAATCTGGCATTTCTGGGCTCTCAGTATTTTTAATAGTCTTTGCTTCTCTTGGAAATGGTTTCTACATCCTTAAATAGTAATGCAAAGAGTTTTTTAAAAGGAGGAATCTCTCAACAATAGGGCCCAGCCACTGCTTAGGGTTTTTCTGACGGCATCCTTAACTTCTTGGTTCCTCAGGCAGTAGATAATAGGATTCAACATGGGTGTGAAGACTGCATATACAGCTGAGATCAGCTTATTGGAGTTGAAGGAGGCAATAGCTCGAGGCCGAACATACATGAAAATTACAGCCGTGTAAAATATTATCACCACAGTGAGATGGGAAGCACAGGTAGAGAAGGCTTTCCTCTGTCCAGCAGCTGAGGGGATGTGTAGGACAGTGGAGATAATGAAACCATAGGAGAGAACAGTGGCTGAGAAAGGAAAGACAAGGATTACAATGGCTAAGGCAAAGTCCACCATCTCAGCCATGGAAATGTTCTTGCAGGCCAATTTGAGGATGGGAGAAACATCACAAAAAAAGTGGTTTAACACATTGTGACCACAGAAGAGAACACGTGATATGTAATAGACCTTGACCACACCAATAGAAAAGCCACATACCCAGGAGATGGCAGTCAGTAGCATACAGAGTTCTATGGTCATGATGACTGGATAGTGGAGTGGTTGGCAGATTGCTACATAACGATCGTATGCCATGGCAGCCAGGAGTACACACTCTGTACAGGCAAGTGAAAGGAAGAAGTAGAGCTGAGTCATACAGCTCAAGAATGAGATGGTATTAGGGTGAAGAAGAAAGCCAGCCAACATCTTGGGGACAGTGACAGAAATGTACCATATCTCCAGGAAAGACATGCTACCAAGAAAGTAGTACATAGGTTTGTGGAGGGAGATGTTGGTCCAGACAGTGAGGATAATGGCCAGATTCTCCATTAATACAAATAGATAGGTTCCAAGAAAAAGGATAAAGAGAAGTATCTGCAGCCAGACTGTAGTAGAAAAGCCCACAAGGATGAACTCAGTGATATAAGTGATGTTTTCATGTGACATGGTCAGGGCACTGAGGTTTTAGGGGAACCTATAATGGTAAGGACCAAAATAGTAAGGACCAAACAGCTGTCCCTCAGGCAATTTGTAATCTTCTATTAGTCACAACACTATCCGTTATCATTTGGTTTCCAGGTACCACCAGAATCTTCTCACAGCTTGCCAAGTTATCTTTAAGGGAAACCAGATGATAAAGTTATATCTATGTCTACAGGCCAAGGTCAGGAATCTCTGAATCAGAATTCTAAAGTGAAGTTGTTGATCTGGTTCAACAATCGATCATCAGGTTGAAGAAGACAGGCAGGTGCACTCTTAGGTCTACTTTTCTCTGGTCTTTGTTTAGCTCTCTCAGGACGTCCCAAAATGCCTGATTCTAAAATGAAAATTCCCTTTAATAGGCCTCATAGAAAGTAGTAACTCTGACCCACAACAATTCAAGTCATCCCCAGCTATTAACATTTTAGTTACTCTTTCTCAATGAGTTGCTAATAATAATGTCCCAGTAGTCTCCCAATCCATTCAAAGAAGGTGTCATAAAGCAGGTGCATGCTCCCCGTAAAAAAGACAATCACAATTTAAAAAAAAAAAGTTTCACCTCCTTGTAATTTCATATAGATCAAGTTATCATGATCAACCTCTAATACAAACAAGTTAATCTTAGAATCAAATAGTGACCATGGAGGAGAATATTTTCATGTACTGGTCTTAGAAAGCGTTTTGGGGGATAGAGATCCCTTTAGTTCTAGGGAACCTTTTTCAGGAATTAAGATGATAGATCTAAAACTGGAATGGAATTCAGAGGCCATCTAGCTCAAATCTCTTATTTAATAAATGAGGAAACTGAGATCCATAGAGGTTAAGTGAATTTTCCATGGTCACAATGGCAAATGTCAACAACAATATTTGAACCCAGGTTCACCTAACTCCAGAAATTGAGTCCTTTCCATTATGCCATGCTGCCACATAAAGTTAATAGCTATTTAGTCTAGTTTTCCAAATCCCAGTTTCCTGGGGCTGAGACTGATCAGAGAAATAGAATCTTTTTTTTTTTCATTTAAAAAAATATAAAGTTTATTAGTTCCATAATGCTGTCTTGAATTTTATCACATTTGTCAGAAGTTGCTGAGCCTTATATTTCCTTGATCAAAGCCAACAACTTGTGAACAGCCTGGACATCTGCAGCTGAATTTTCAAGAGATAGGCAAACTTCCTGAAACAGTCTCAATGATTGGGTCATCTTCTCAAATTCTTTTGCTTTCTTATGGCCCTTCCAAATAATCTCTTCAGGAAGACCGGCAAGTGTTGCTGCATTGAATCCATAGCTTTTAGGACAAGCACTTTTAGTAAATTTATAGAGGAAGGTAATGGTTTCCTGACTTGGGTATTCACACTCATTTTCAACCATGCATGCCACGTCTCCTAGGCACACAGCAACATTTTGGGGTTAATTCTGTACTAATGAATGATAGTGTGTAGAAAATAAAGTACGACACTTTATGGTCTCGGAAAGTTCTTTTACAACTGCATTTGCAGTTGTACCATAAAAAGTTGCAATGCCTCTACCTAATTCATCCATGAGCATCAAGGAATGTTCACTTGCATGCTGTGGTATGCTGGCAGTCTCATTCATTTCAACAAAAATGGTACTTTCACCTGACATCATTCTCTCTGAAGCACCTAACCTACCAACTGGGGTGAAACTACAAACTTCAGCAGGAACATAACAGCCCATCTGAGTCATTATAATCAAAAGGCCAGACTGTCTCATGAGGGTTGATTTGCCCCCCCATATTTGGTTCAGTAACCAGCACACAACAAGCATTCCAGGCATCGTCTTCTGAATCTTCTTCCTTACAGCCTATCGTAATGTCATTAGGAATAAAGTTATCACCAAAAACCTTATTTGTAATACATGGATGCTGAGATCCTTTTAGCTTTAAGAATGGTTGAGCATCCTCATCTGGTACTAGGATTACTGGACGACATTTATGACCATCACCACCTTGACTGTAGGTGGCCCAGCATAGTAAGATATTAAATACAGCAATGCATTCCACAGCAGTCTGCCGGTCCCTGTAATTTTCATCAAAATTAGAGAAGAATCTCCTCATACAGTCCTTCAGTGATATATCTCTCTGCTCTTCAGCATTCATCAGATCAGCAAGCTTTTTGTCAATGTCCTTTGTCCAGTACCTTTTACAGCCCTTCTTGGTGGGCATTAGTTCATATTCCCCTGGCAAATCGTGTAATGTGAAACTGTCTGGAATTTCTAATTGGTAGCGATTTTTGCCAACACCTCAATAGACTATGGACCTGAAGCCCATTCATTTTCACTGTTTCTCTAAATAGTCTAAGAGACTCTGCTCATCGTCCTTGATGTCAACCAATGCTTCATCATAATCAGAGTCAAATACCATTTGGGGAGTAATTTTTCCACTCTTTTGAGCTTTGTCATGGTCAATGGCTATATCCCATTGGTTCAATTATGTGGTCAATTCAGAAAAATGACCCTCTGAATTTTGAGTTGAGTGTAATTACTTGCTTAAGGATTTTAGACTTGAAATTATCTACCACTTCTTCCATAATTGCAATAATTTTGCACCTCACTTTGAATCCTTCCAGAGTGGTCAAGAAATCCACAATCTTTTTTTTTTGCTATGAATGGTTTCTTCATACATTATAATCCTGCTGTCTGGGTGCTTCTGACTCTCTAGTGGAGAGTCAAAACTGAATCTGGTTCAACAGTCTCTCAAGGTCTGGAAGTTTCTTTAGAAAGTCAACTACTTCACTAATTTTATCAGTCACAGCCATGAGATCTTCTGCTGCATCTAAGCGGTCATTGATTAAGTATGGGTTACAAAGTGGAGCACAGAGCTACTGTTTTAGGAGCCACTTCCCAAAGGGAGTACAGCAAGTATCAATCCTCTCTAACAGTGTTCCTTCAGTGGAGCCATTTACTGCATTCTAGAGAATCTCCAGTTGCTCAGGGTCACAGCATCTAGCATCATTCAATAATCTCTCTTAGCAAAGATAGCACCAGGGCTTCACAGCTTTCACTATATCGGCATCAACAGGAATGTACTCTTCAAAGTTGGCCATGGACAAAAGTTCTTAATCTATAAAGTATTTTTTGAGGTAGAAGACACAACCACTCAGAGCAGACAATGCCAACTCCTCTTCTCATTAGGTGTTAAGCCAATGGTATCAGATTCTGATGTCATGCTTTTAAGCACAGAGGGTAATACTATCCCCCATCAGCCACATTTAGCTTTTCTTTAAAGTATCCTTCTTCAAGGGGTGTTCCCAAGGTTTTAACTGCTTCCCAAAATTGGGAGCCTGGTGTCAAGACTTTCCTGAATACAAGAAGATAAAGAACTCTTCAGGACCTTCCTTTTTTCAGCAGAGATTTCCTTGCTCAATCAGTATTTGTGCAGGAGTGTAATGTACCACCAGAGTCCTAAATCAGGATCAACAATGGTCATCTGAAAATTGACCCATATAAAACCTTCCCAGAGAGGTGTCAATAAAGTCAACACCATACAAATGCGTGTGACCAAAAGCTTCTTCATCTTTTTCTATTGACACATAGCAGGTATTTATTGTTGCTTTCAGAAGATTCACCATCAAGTGTACCATGTCTGTGTACCCTTGGTAATAATTCTGCATATCTCTCTCCCTGTCAAATCTGGATGTATGAGCAGACTTTCTGCATCGAGCTTCCATCATCTCAGGGGCCTCTGTCTGAACTAAGGAATTCGAGTATCTACCAAATGCAATTTCTGGGAAACCTGAATGGTCCCAATTGTCTTTCATAAACACTAGTCCCAGCTCACTGACTCCAATGATTGCATCCAAGTGGTATAGCTCATAGAACTTCCCCAGTTTATAGAAGATTACTAGGTCAAAGTTCTGAGATTTCATTTGCCACCACCTTCTCATTCCTGGAGTACAGGTGTTAAGGAAATCGTCAGGGATATGGATAGTGTTTGGGTCATAATCAGGATGATCTGGCCTCCTGCATGCATCTTTCCTCTTTTCCTCCTTTAACCATGCTAGTGTTTCATGGTACCACTGAGTAGAGTCACTACTCCCATCCACTAACTTGGGCTTGGGATTCAAAGCTCTGTGGAGCAGAGAAAGCACTCAATAGGTTCTTAGTTTCTGAGGAAACACCTACTACTCATTTGGGTACATTAGGAGTACAATCTCCCAAGTTTTTCCTCTTGAGGGAGCTGTTTGCAGCCATTCCCCTCTTCTGTTTTGAGGAAGCTTTGACAGGACTGTCCACATCACTATCATTCCACTGCTTGTTTCATCACTGCTCCCTTCTTCCTTGGTATCTGGTTTAAACTCTACATCAGAGCCACCAATATCACTCTCTGAGTCTGAAATAACTTTCTGTTTTTTGTTCCGGGCTGTACTGCCCTTAGCCATATGCCTCTTGGGTCTCACTTCCCTTTTACTCTCTATATCCTCTCCACTATTATCTGATGCAGAAGCTACAATCTTTACATGTCTCACAACTTTCCACCTCAATATCTTTGCTTACACTGTGAGAATACTTAAAATAGGCTTATAACTCAAAAAGCACCTCAGGAATTCTGTCTTGATTCCCTTATCAGTGACCTTTCTTTTCTCCTTGGACTTTAAAGTACTTGCATTATATTTATCATATAGCAAAAAATTACAGTTTTTATGAATTGTGTACACATTCTGTCCCCCTGCTAGGAAGAAGACAGCATGTCACAGTGGAAACAGTGCTGGATTTGGGGTCAGAGGCCCTAGATTAGTCTTAGTCCTGGCACTTAATATCAAAATGGCTTAGTTTCTTTCCTTATAAAATAAAGGGGTTGGACTAGATAATGCTTAAGGCTCTTTTCAAATTGAAACCTGTGATTCTAGAAGCTAAACTTTGTGTCTTTCTGAGCACTTACATAATTCTCTATACACAACAAGCACTTAATGAATATCTGTTTAATCTAATTGATTAATGCTGAAGTATCACCTTTCAAGTAGCTTGGAATAGTAAGAACACTGAACTTGGAGTCAAAGAGATCTGAGCCTCAGATATTAGCTGTGTAACTCTGGATAAATCATTTAACCTTTGTTGGCCTCAGTTTCCTCAATGGTAAATCTACTTCCTAGGGTTTTTGTGAGAATAAAGCAAGACAGGATTTGTAAAATATTTATCTCAGTGCCCCATACATAGTAGACACTATCGTTCCTTCTCTCCTTCCTTTCTTCCTTTCTTCCTTTCTTCCTTCCTTCCTTCCTTCCTTCTTTCCTATCTTCCTTTGAGCAGTGAAGTCTTCAGTGGAGTCTCACAAAACTTTTTCCTGGTCCAGTTCTGTTCAATACTGACTTCAATTATTTGGGTAAAGGTATAAAAGGTAAATAAAAAAATAACCTAGCAGAAGGGATAACTAATATGGCCAGAGGCAGAATTGAGATTCAGAAAAATTTTCACAGCCAGAAACACTGGTCTAGAGCCAACAATGTGAAATTTAGAGCAATTTGGTCACATAATTTTAACTCAAGAAAAAATTTTGAAGATTTTACAAATTAGGAAACTACACAATAAAGAGCCAAAGTATAAATTACACAACAGATTTGACATTCAGCCTAGTTTTCCATTTAAAAAAAAACTCTAGTCATGTTCATAAGAATTGTGATATAAATGAGACAGATCAAATGTCATTACCTCAGATTTCATCATGTTACAGTAAGGTTCGGTTATCTTTTAAAGAGGTTATAGAGCAGGGAGGAACCAAGATGGTGGAGTAGAAAGATTCACACATGCTAGCTCCAAACCCACAGTCCATAAAATGTAAAGAAAAACTCCCAACAAATTCTAGAGCAGTAGAAGCCACACAGCAACAGAGTGGAGGAGATTTCTGTTCCAGAAAGACTTGAAAAACCAACAGCAAAGGTCCATCATGCAGCAGACCCGGAGCAGAGCCCAGCCCTGCCTTGGCCACGCAGCACTAAGAGGAGCAGATCTGAGCAGGCTTCAGGGACGGAATATCCAGAGACCACACAGGTCCCTCCACCCACAGGCCCTAAAGGTCAGTGAGAGAGCCTTTTTGGCTGGCTGAGAGGGGAGCTGGGTGTGTCTCCATAACTCAGGCCCTCTTGGGAGGCTGCAGCGGAGGCAGCAGCAGACAGGGGCTCCCAAATCAGACAGGAGCTCAGATCCATTATTGAAAGTCTCCACATAAACCACCTGAGGGAACTGAGCCCTGGGTGGCAGCCCTGCCTCCACCTGAGCAGCTGAACTTAATCTCCCACTGAATAGCAGCCCTGACCCCAACTGAAAGCCCTGAGGCTGGGAAGCAGCATTTGAATCTCAGACCTCAAGCACTAGCTGGGCAGATCTGGAGGCAAGGCAGGGGTAGAGAGGAATCTCAGAAGTCAATTAACAGGCTGGGAAAATGCCCAGAAAAGTGAAAGAAAAAAAAAATAAAACCATAGAAGGTTACTTTCTTAGAGAACAGATATCTCCTCCGATTCTTTCAGATGAGGAATAACAATGCTTACCATCAGGGAAAGATATAGCAGTAAAGGCTTCTGTATCCCAAACATCCAAAATAAATATTCAGTGCGCTCAGGCCATGGAAGAGCTCAAAAAGAGGTTATAGAGAAATTAAATTTGTCAGCCAATCTTATAAAAGCTATATCTATATATCCCTGACCTTCAACCTGATCCAATCCATTTACATCAGCACTTAGATGGTCTGCTAGATTATAGAATTTTAGGGGTGAAACCATTTAAAATTTCAACAAATATTTACTGAGTACTTACTATGTGCAGAGCACTGGGCTTGGCCCTAGGGGAGACACAAAGTTTAGATGGAATGGTTCTTGTCTTTGAGAAGTTAATAACCTGTGTTTGAGATAAGACAGAAACCCAAATAAATATCTATATAAAATCAGATATGACTGTAATATATGTCACATATTAAATGTGTTAAAGAATTGCAAACAAATTCAGTGCCATAACAATCAAACTACCAAAAACTGACTTTATAGGGCTAGAAAAAATAATATCAGAATTCATCTGAAAGAGTAAAAAGTCCAGAATATCCAGAGAATAAATGAAAAGAGATGCTAAGGAAGGTAGCCTAGCCTTACAAGATCTCAAATTGTATTATAAAGCAGCAATCATCAAAACTACTTTGTACTGACTAAGAAATAGAGGCATAGATCAGTTGAATAGGTTAGATGTTCAAAAAACAATATAGTCCATGAATATAGCAATCTACTGTTTAATAAACCCAAGGACCCTAATTTCTGGGATAAGAGCTCACTGTTTGACAAAAACTGCTGAGAAAACTGGATAACAGTGTGGCAAAAACTAGGCATAGACCAATGCCTGACATTATACACATGATAGCAGCTTTTTTTTGTATTGGCCAAGAACTGGAAATAGAGGGAATGCCTATCAATTGGGGAATGGCAAATTTAAACACCAAAATAATAAGACACAAAACAGAAAAAAAGTGCATTTTGTAGTTTAGGTGAGCCTTCTTAGGTTTCATAGTATATTTTTTAAGAATATTCCCTGTGAAATTCAATATTTCAGGTAATATGGAATAGAACATAAGAGCCAATCTTGAAGCTGGAAAGACCTAGATTTCTGCCACTAGCATTACTGGCTCTCTATGACCCTGAGCAAAATATTTAACCTCTCAATGCTCAAAATAATTCTTTAAGACTATAAGTTGGAGACAAGACACATTTGTAATATTGAATTTTCTTACCTGGGAATTCTCTATAGCCATAAAATCACAAATAAATCACTATTCTTATGCTTATCCATTAAAGCTATAGCAGACGTTACAAATGGCATGCAAAACCTTAACTTTATGATGTTTTCATGGTCAGTACTGCTGAGAATATACACTAACTTACAGATCAATTATCTATGAATGATATGCACCTGAGTGTGGGAAAGGGTCCATGTGTTTATGGATAAATGATAGACTGGATGTTTTATTCTATTTGTATACTAAACTCCCAAGTTTGGAAACTCATTATCAATGCAGGTGGACATCTTTTCTGTAATTTATAGTCATAAAGATTTGACTAAAACATTAAGTCAAGTGACTTACTCCAGGTTGCCATAGGCAATACACATCCCATAGACAGGTAGATGGCACATCAGATAGTCAGAGAGTTTGCTATTTTTGAAACCAGAAAGACAAGATAAAATGCTGCTTCAGATCACTATGAGCTCTTTGACCTAAAGCCAGTGACGGCCTCACTCTTCTCGTCTGTAAAATGGGGATAACAGCAACACCCACCTCCCAGGGTTTTTGTGAGAATCAAATGGGATGTCACGGAAAATGTTTTGTAAAAATGTTTTATCATATAATTTATAAA
>JAQQSK010007453.1:0-13971 GCA_028658325.1 Potorous gilbertii
TCTGCCCTCTCTTCTATCATCCCACCCTTCCCTTACCCCATCTTCTCTTTTGTCCTGTACGGCCAGATAACTTTCTATTCCCCATTACCTGTATTTCTTATTTCCTAGTAGCAAGAACAATACTCAACAGTTGATCCTAAAACTTTAAGGATCTCTGTATAAACCCCCATTTACATTTGCCTAATTCTGCTTATGAAAGCATTCTTCTCCTCATTCTCTTTTTGAACCTCTTTTGCCAATTGAGTTAGCCTGTTTTTCAAGGTGTTATTTTTTCAGCTTTTTTGGGGGGTCTAGTTTATCAAGGTATTGACCCATTTTCCATGTTTTTCTTGCATCTCTCTCATTTCTCTTCCCAGGTTTTCCTCCACCTGTTTAACTTGATTTTCAAAATCATTCTTGAGCACTTCCATGGCCTTAGCCCACTGGAAAATCTATTTGAGATGTTTGTGATATAGAGGCCTTGACTCCTATATCTTTCCCTGATGGTGAGCATTGTTGTTTCTCATCAGAAAGGAAAGGAGGAAACACCTGTCCACTAACAAAGTAACCTTCTATGGTCTTATTGTTTTTCCATTTTCTGTGCCTTTTCCCAGCCAGTTACTTGACCTCTGGGATTCCTCTCCACCCCTGCCCAGATCTGCCCAGCTAGTGCTTGGGATCTCAGATTCAAATGCTGCTCCCCTGCCTCAGGGCTTTCTGCAGCAGGTGGGGATTCTATTCAGTGGGATTAAGTTCAGGTTATCAGGTGGGGGCAGGATCGCCTCCCAGGATCCCTTCCCTCAGGTGGTTTATGTGGAGACCTTCAGTAATGGAGCTCCTGCCTGCTCTGGGAGCCTCTGGCCACAGCTGCGTCTGCGCTGTCTCCCTAGGGGTCCTGAGTTATGGAGACACCCTGCTCTACTCTTAGCCAGCTCAGAAGTATCTCTCACTGAATTCTAACGCCTGTGGGTGGAGGGACCTTCGCGACGAATGGGAATTCCGTCCCTGAAGCCTACTCAGATCTGCTCCTCTCTGCCGAGTGGCCATGGAAGGACTAGGCTCCACTCTTGTCCAGTGTGTAACATTTGGGGTCAGTTTTTTAGGGCTCTCTGGAACGGAAATCTCCTTTACTTCATTGCTGCGTGGCTTCCACTGCTCCATATTTTGTTGGGAGTTTTTTTACAGTAAATCCATGGGCTATGGGTTCGAAGCTAGCATATGTGAATCTTTCTACTCCGCCCTCTTGCCTCCTCCCCCTGAAAGTCATTATTTTAAAGTGCCCCACTGCAGTTAATTGATTTAATTCCTCCTTTTCTTACTCCATTCCTCTTATCTAAAATCTAATTCATTAGTAGAACATGAGACTAAATTATTTGGAATTAATCTTTTCTTCTTTGTCTTTCTGGCTTTCTTATAGGACAGAAATTTACCTGATATTTCCATTCCAAATGACTATACTCTTTTCCCAGTCTCTCAGAGAAACTAGAAAAGGATGAAAGATTAACAACAGAAACATAATTAAAAACACAAATTATCTCCTGCTTTGAGTCTTTGAAAGTAGTAATATTTCTCAATGACACCCTATAATATCCTATGATTTGAGGGATGTTATTCCTATTCATATGTTTTCCTGTTTTCTCATCTTATTTCATCATCTCAAACCTCAAAATATTAATGTGTTTGCGTTTTTTTACTTTTTGTATGTAACATTGCATCATTTTTCCTTAGACACCTTACAAAGAGTTGATTTCTTTTACTTGTTACAATGATGTTTAGATAAATTGAGGCTTTTTAAGAGAGAAGAACAAAAGTAATCCATCTAGATACAGGAAAAAAAATTTCATTTCTTCATTGTACCCGAATGCATTTGATTTTCTATTCGTTTAGTTTGTTGTATTTTGTTTGTTTGCACTTTTAAAGAATGTGTTAGCATCTCCTCACATGTGTGTGTATGTCCCTCTTTCGTTGTCAAAGAAGACCATGCCATCAGAGAAATAATGACATGACTTGCACTTGTCTTTGTTTTGAGTGAATGAGGGCTGTGCAGGTCACAAGTTTCACTTCTCCTCTAGAGCCATCTGAATGCAATGACCAGATAGTCATCAGGATGACTGAAGACGACCCAGGATAAGGCAATTGAGGTTAAGTGATTTGCCCAAGGCCACACAGCTAGTGAGTTTCAAGTGTCTGAGTTGAGATTTGAACTCAGATCCCATTGATTCCTGCACTGGTGTTTTATCCACTGCACCACTACTGCCGCCCCCATGTGGAGTTATTTAAAAGAATGAGTAAAATGTTTTTTTTTTCAACCCATTTTTTCTAATAGTTAATTTGACATTTCAGGATGTTATGTGTGTGTGTGTGTGTGTGTGTGTGTGTGTGTGTGTGTGTGTGTGTCTGTGTGTTTCTTAATCCACCATTATTTTTTCTTTTGGAATAATACTTTGTAATTATTTAATTTATTACAAATGAATAGTAGCCTTTTTTTCTTGGATGAATGAGTTCCCTTTGTTTGGGAAGTTTATTTTCTTCTTTTAAGGTAATATTTTTCTTATTTAAGTTGTGTATTTGAAGTCTGAACCAAATGGTTCCTGGTGACTTAAAATTAGGATTTATCTCTAGCATTGTTGTATGTTTTAAGACAGTGTGGCTCTTTTTGTCTACCTCTACTTCTAAACATACATCCAGTGTAAATTATGAAAAAAATACTCTTAAATAACATTCATCAGCAAGTCATTTAATTCTTCTATCATATTATTTGTACTTTGTTTTGAAGATGTACAAAATAGTCAAGTCAAGATGAGATAAGTAATTTATCTTTTAGAAAATTCCAAAAATATTTATTTTTCAATATTGATCATTGTTTTGCTCCATAGATTCTTCATGGTATTTTTCAGTTCTGTATTTCTTTTCTTTTCTTTTTTTAATTATTCATTTTTATTATTACTTTTTTAATGTTCTACAACTACTTCCTTAAAATTAATATTTTATCCCTTCCCACATCTTCCTGCCACTAACCCCCTCCCTCCACACGACAGCATACAATTCTGCAGAGTTTCTACATATACTTTCCTGTTGAGTACATTTTCACTATAGACATGCTATGTAGCCACACTAAGAGAAATGGAAGAAATCACATAGCAAATCAAAACATAATATACTAACCCCCCCCACACACACACAAATATAATCTGCTACATTCTCCAAACAACTTCCAAATGTGGAAGTCATTTTGCCCTAGAAGACCACCATTGGAGATTTTTTTTTAGCAAGTTCTTGCATTATTACGAAGTTCCAAATCTACCAGAAAAAAACTCTTGCACGCTGTGGTTGCTGCTGTGCACAAACTTCTCCTGGTTCTGCTCCTTTCGCTCAACATCAGATCATATAAGTCTTTCCAGGCCTCCCTGAAGTTTTCTTGTTCATGATTTCTTGTAGCGCAATAGTACTCCATGAAATTCATAGACCATAATTTATTAAGCCATTCCCCAATTGATGAGCATCTCCTTGATTTCCAGCTCTTGGTTACCACAAAGAGAGCTGTTATAAATATTTTTGTACATGTTGGACCCTTTCCCATTTTTATGATCTCTTGAGGATACAGTCCTAATAGCCATATTGCTGCGTCAAAGGGTATGCACATTCTTGTAGTACTTTCGGCATAGTTCCAAACCGTTCTCCAGAATGGTTGGATGAGCTCACAGCTCCACCAACAATGAATTAGTGTTCCAACTCTTCGACATCCTCTCCTGCATTTATCATTTTCTTGTTCTTTCTTGCTTGCCAATCTTATAGGTGTGATGTGGTACCCCAGAATTTTTTGATTTGCATCTCTCTAATCAGTAGTGATTTAGAATAGTTTTTATTATGATTATAGATATCTTTAATTTCTTCCTTTGAAAATTGCCTGTTTATATCCTTTGACCATGTATTAATTGGGGAATGACGTGTATGGTTATACATTTGAGTCAGTTTTCTATACATTCTAGAAATGAGCCCCTTATTCCCAGCTTAGCTGTAATATTTTTTCCCCAATTTAGTACATCTCTCCCAATTTTGGTTTCATTGAGTTTGGTTGTGGAAAAACTTTTCAGTATAATGTAATCAAAATTATTCCTCTTGCCTTTCGTAATGCTTTCTATCAGTTCTTCAGTAAAAAATTTTTCCCTTCTCCATAAATCTGATAAATACACTGTTTCTTCCTCTTCCAGTTAATTCATGGTATCAACTTTTATACCTAAATCATGTACACATTTGGACTTTATTCTTGTGTATGATGTCAGGCATGCGTCTATGCCTAATTTCCGCCACACTGTTAACCAGTTTCCAAGCAATTTTTATCGAACAGTGAATTCTTATCCCAGAAGCTGGGGTCTTTAGGTATATCAAACAGGAGGATGCTATATTCCTTGCCTTCCTTGTCTTGAGTGACAAGTCTATTTCATTTGCCTACCTCTCTGTTTCTTAGCAAATACCAA
Organism: Potorous gilbertii; assembly: GCA_028658325.1. Classification (NCBI taxonomy): domain Eukaryota; kingdom Metazoa; phylum Chordata; class Mammalia; order Diprotodontia; family Potoroidae; genus Potorous; species Potorous gilbertii. Next base: position 4,458 of record JAQQSK010007453.1, read on the forward strand.
GTGGTTTTGATAATTGCTGCTTTATAGTAAAATTTGAGGTCTGGTAGCACTAGGCCACCTTCCCAAGCATTTCCTTTAACTAGTCCCTTTCATGTTCTGGACTTTTTGTAGTTCCAAATGAATTTTGATATTATTTTATCCAGCGCTAGAAAACAATTATCTGATAGTTTAATTTTTACGGCACTACATAAGCAAATTAATTTATGTTGAATTATCATTATTATATTTTTATATATTACATTATATTATTTATTATTATACAATATCATATTATATTAGATTATTTATTATATTAAGCTCGGCCTCCACATGAACAACTGATATTTTTCCACTTACTTAAATCTGATTTTATCTGTGCAAAATGTATCTTCTAATTCTCTTCATATAATCCCTGATTTTGTTTGGCAGGCAAACTCCTAAGTATTATATAGTGTCTACCCTAGCTTTAAATGGATTTCCCTTTCTATCTCTTCTTGTTCAAGTTTGTTGCTAATATATAGGAATGCAGAATATTTGTGTGGGGATATTTTGTAACCTGCAACTTTGCCAAAGTTGATTATTATTTCAAGGATATTTTACTTAAATCTCTGGGATTCTCTAAGTATATCTGTAAAGAGTGATAACTTAGTTTCTTCTTTGCCTATTCTTATTCCTTCAATTTCTTTGTCTTCTCTAATTGCTACAACTAACATTTCTAGTACTATATTGAATAATAGTAGTGATAATGGCCATCATTCTTCACCACTGATCTTATTTGAAATGTATCTAGCTTACCTCCACTGACTATAATGCTTGCTGAAGGTTTTAGGTAGATACTGCTTACTATTTTATGGAAAGTTCCCGGGGGAGGGGCCAAGATGGTGGAGTAGAAAGACACATATAAGCTAGCTCCGAAACCACAGCCTAAAACATATCTGTAAAGAAGAACTCCTAACAAATTTTGGAACGGTGGAAGCCACAAAAAAACAGAGTGGAGGAGATTTCTGTTCCAGAAAGACCTGAAAATCCCTCACCAAAGGTCCATCGTGTAGGGGACCAGAGTGGAACCCAGTCCTACCTTGGCAGCAAGGCCCCAAGAAGAGTAGATCTGAGCAGTCTTCAAAGACAGAATCTTCAGTGGCTGAGAAGGTCCCTCCACCCACAGGTGCTACATTCAGTGAGAGACATCTCTGGGCTGTCGGAGAGCGGAGCGGGTTGTCTCCATAATTCAGACCCTCTAAGAAGGCAGCAGCAAAGTAAGTGGCAGCCAGGGGCTCCAGGATCAGGCAGGACCTCAGAACCATTACTAAAGGTCTGCACATAAACCCCCTGAGGGAACTGAGCCTGGGAGGCAGTACTGCCCCCACTTAAGAACCTGATTTAACCTTACCCTGAATAGCAGGTGGGCCCTGTGTTGAAAGCGCTGAGACTGGGGAGCGGCATTTACATCTCAGAAACCAAGCACTAGCTGGGCAGATCTAGGCAGTGGTGGAGAAGAATCTCGGAAGTCAAGCAACTGGCTGGGAAAATGACAAGAAAAGGGAAAAAAATTAGACCATACAAGGTTACTTTCTTGGTGAACAGATGTTTCCTTCTTTCCTTTCTGGATGAGGAAGAACAAGGCTTACCATCAGGAAAAGCCCTAGAAGTCAAGGCCTCTGTATCCCAAACAATTGAATAGATATTCAATGGGCTAAAGCCGTGGAAGAGCTCAAAAAGGATTTTGAAATCAAATCAGACATGAGGGGGAAAACCTGGGAAGAGAAATGAGAGAGAAGCAAAAAACAAATGAAAAACGGCTCATTACCCGACTAAAGACGACCCTAAAAAACGCTGAAGAAAATAATACCTTGAAAAACAAGCTAACTAAATTGGTAAAAGAGCTTCAAAAAGAGAATGAGGAGAAGAATGCTTTCATAAGCAGAACTAGGCAAATGGAAAAGGGGGTTCAAAAACTCACTGAAGAAAATAGTTCTTTCCAAATTAGAATGGAACAAATGGAGGCTAATGACGTTTAGAAAAACTAAGAAATCACAAAACAAAACCAAAAGAATGAAAAAATGGAACATAATATGAAAGATCTCATTGAAAAAACAACTTACCTGGAAAATAGTTCCAGGAGAGACAAGGTAAAAATTGTGGGACTACCTGAAAGCCATGGTCAAAAAAAGAGCCCAAAAATCACCCTTCATGAAATTATCAAGGAAATCTCCTCTGATGTTCTAGAACCAGAGGGCAAAATAAGTATTCAAGGAAACCACAGATTACCACCAGAAAGAGTTCCAAAAAAAGAACCTTCTAGGAACATTGTGGACAAATTGCAGAGTTCCCAGGTCAAGGTGAAAATATTGCAAGCGGTTAGCAAGAAACAATTCCAGTATTGTGGAAATGCAATCAGGATAACACAAGATCTAGCAGCTTCTACATTAAGGGATCCAAAGGCGCAGAATAGGATATTCCAGAAGGCAAAGGAAGTAGGACTGAAACCAAGAATCACCTACCCATCAAAACTGAGTGTAATACTTCAGGGCAAAATATGGTCTTTCAATGAAATAGAGGACGATCAAGCATTCTTGATGAAAAGATCAGAGCTGAATAGAAAATACCATTTTCAAACACAAGAATGAAGAGAAGCATGAAATAACAAACAGCAAAGAGAAGTCATAAGGGACTTACTAAAACTGAACTGTTTAAATTCCTACCTGGAAAGACAATATCTGTAACTCTTGAAAGTTTTCAGAGTATCTGGGTAGTTGACGGGATCACACACATACACACACACAGACACACACACACACACACACACACACACATGCACGCACACACAGAGACAGAGAGCACAGAATGAATTGATTAGGATGGGATCATATCTTTAAAAAATGAAGTTAAGTGGTGAGAGAGGAATGTATTGGGAGGAGATAGGGAGAAATGGAAAGGGTCAAATCATCCCTCACAGAAGAGCCAGGCAGGAGAATTTTTATTGGTGGGAAAAAGAGGAGAGCTGAGAGAAAACATGAAGTTTTCTCTCATCATATTTGACCAAGGAAGGAATAAAATGTACACTCATTTTGGTATTAAAACCTATCTTATAATACAGGAAAGTGCGGGAGAAGGTGATAAGCAGGGCAGGGGGATGACGGAAGGGAGGGCAATGGGAGGAGGAAGCAATTTCAAGTCAACACTCAGGGAGGGACAGGATCAAAAGAGAGAGCAGAAACAATGGGGAGCAGGATAGGATGAAGGGAAATATAATTGGTCTTACACAACACGGCTATTATGGAAGTCATTTGCAAAACTGCACATATATGGCCTGTATTGAATTGCCTGCCTTCCCAAGGGAAGGGGTAGGGAGGGAGGAATAGGGAGAAGTTGGAACTCAAAGTTTTCGGAACAGCTAATGATAATTGTTCTTGCTAGTAGGAAACAATAAATACGGGTAATGGGGAATAGAAAGTTATCTGGCCCTACACGACAAAAGAGAAGATGGGGTAAGGGAATGGAGAGATGCTAGAAGAGATGGCAGATTGGTGATAGGGGTAATTAGAGTGCTCAGTGTATTAGTGAAGGAGGAGGGGACAAATGGGGAGAAAATTTTGGAACCCAAAATTTTGTGAAAATGAATGTAAAAAGTCAAATAAATAAATTTATTTAATTAAAAAAAAGAAAAGAAAGAGAAAAGAGAAAGAATCCCTACCCTCAAGGGCTTGCATTCTATCAAGGGAAACAATTCATGTATGTAAAAATATTTATAAAATTTTAGAACAAGAAAGTTCTCTTTATTCCTATGTTCTCCATTATTTTTAATAGGAATGGGTATTGTATTTTGTCCAAAGGTTTTTCTGCGTCTATTGAGATAATCATGTGTTTTTTGTTAGATTTGATGTTGATATGATCAATAATGCTAATAGTTTTCCTTGTATTGATCCAGCCCTGCATTCCTTGTGTGAATCCTACCTGATCAAAATGTATTATTTTCTGAGAAGACGCTGAATTTATTTTGCTAAAATCTTGTTTAAAATTTTTGTGTCTATATTCATTAGAGAAGTTCGTCTATAATTTTCTTTCTCTGTTTTGTCTCTTCCTGGTTTGTGTACCAAAACCATATTTGTGTCGTAGAAAGAATTTGGTAAGACTTCTTCTTCCTCAATTTTCAAAAACAGTCTATATAGTATTGCAGCTAACTGTTCTTGAAAATATGATAGATTTCACTTGTGAATCCATCTCGTCTTAGAGATTTTTTCCTAGGGAATTCATTGATGGCTTGTTCAGCTTTCTTTTCTGAGGTGGGGTTGTTTAAGTACTCTTCTTCCTCTTCTGTTAATCTGGGCAATTTTTATTTTTTAAAAATATTCATCCATCTCGTTTAGATTATCCAATTTGTGGGCATAAAGTTGGGCAAAGAAATTACTAGTTATTGTTTTAATTTCCTCCTCATGGGAAGTAAGTTCACTCCTTTCAGTGTTAATATTAGTAATTTGATTTTCTTCTTTCTTTTTTTAATCAAATTGACCAAAGTTTTATCTAAGTGTTATCTAAGTGTTTTCATAAACTATTTCATAAACTATTGGTTTTATCAATTCAATAGTTTTCTTAATTTCAATTTTATTAATCTCTCCTTTGGTTTTCAGTATTTTTAATTTGATACTTTCTTGGGTTTTTTCAATTTGTTCTTTTTCTAGCTTTTTCAGGTACATACTGAAGTCATTGATCTCCTCTTTCTGTATTTTATTAATATAGGCATTCAAAGATATAAAACTTCCCCTAAGAACTGCTTTTGCAGTATCTCATAAGGTTTGGTAGGTTGTGCCATTATTTTCATTCTCTTGAATGAAGTTGTTGATTGTTTCTATGATTTCTTCTTTAACCCATTCCTTCTTTAGGATTAGATTATTTAGTTTCCAATTGATTTTTGGTTCATGTTTCCAAGACCTTTTATTACATACAATTTTTATTGCATTATGATCTGAGAAGGATGGATTGATTATCTCTTCCTTTCTGCACTGGATTGTGAGATTTTTATGTCTTGGTACATGGTCAATTTATGTAAATGTTCCATGTACCACTGAGAAAAAGATATATTCTTTTCTATTACCATTCAATTTTCTCCAAAGATCAATCGTACCTACCTTATCTAGAGTTTTATATACCTCCTTAACTTCTTTGTTGTTTATTTTGAGGTTAGATTTATTAAGTTCATAAAGGGGGAGGTTGAGGCCCCCCACTAGTATAGTTCTGTAAGGGAATTGCCAACCCCCAGCCTCTTGGATGGCATTCACTGGTCACGAATCAGGTAAACTGAAGGGGGACTGGTAAGGCATGAACAAGATGGCGCTGGGAGAAAGGGTTCCGCCCCTGATTTTCACAAGGCTATTTTCCCAGGCTTTTCAGAGAACAAAGAAGGCCAAAAATATTTTTCTTTCTAGGTGCCCTGGGCAATGCTTTTCAAAGGTATATTACTTCCTTATAAGGGAAACTAATTGCTGATAGGTTCACTTAGGGCACTAGTGTCATAAAAGTAATAAAAGCACCACTCACTGCTTTAATAAACGGACTATCTTGTCTCCCGCGAGAGTCCTAAACTTCACCAAGGCCTGCAGGATCCCTGCTGGTCAGATAAGGTCTGAGGGCGTGAGATGTCAGGTCCAGACTCCCAGGTCCCTAACAACTGGCGTCCATACGTGGGGCGTGGAAAAAATAAGGATAAGAAATAAGAATAGGGACAATCAATTAACACGGAGCCATCTCTCGGAGTAATCAGTGCAGGGTCAAAAGGGTGAGACTCCTAGCCCGGGGAAAGACGTCGCCTGCATTTCACAGACGGTGCCCTGGCACAGGATGGGGAGAACAAAAGAACAAGGAGGACAGGACGATGCGCACTCTGCTGACTGGGAAAGGGAAGAAACACTACAGACTGTAACCTACTTAAGTTCTGTAGCATCCATTAAGCAGTGAGCTAGGCTTTTAGCACTATGGGGCTAACTGTATCCTCAGAACAGCTAGATAAGAAAACTTACACAGGTCTCACTTACAAGAAAGGAAAAAACCAAGGAGTTACATTAAAGTTTAAAGTCATAAGAAAATTCTTGGAACAAGTGGAGGAAATCTGTTCTTGGGTAGTTGAAAAGGCTTCAGTCTCTACACAGACATTGCAAATAGGAGAGCAATTGACAGCATTTGACTCAGAAAAACCTAAAGTTTTAGCACCACCCACCTTCTTCTTATGCGCATTCCAGGCAAAGGAAGGGGGTTGTGATAAAGAAGCCACGCAGTTTGCTGCATCCACTCAAACTACTCCTTCCAGCTCCTCAGAAAGCTCTAGAGAGCAGAGCTCTGAGAGAATATATCCTGATTTACAAAAGGAATTAACAGAGTGGAAGGAAAAAGAAGTGAGACGGGAATATCGAAATGAGACCGATAAAGAAGATAGAAAAACTGTTACCAATGTGGAAAAATAGGTCATTTTAAAAAAGATTGCAGGAGTAAGTCTAGAAAAAGAATCTTATGCAAGGTTTATTTACAAAATGCTAAAGAAACAGGGTTACTCGGTAGACCCTTCTCGAAAAAGATGTTTGTTACACAATGACAGAAAGTAAGCTAAAGTTATAATTGGTGCAGAGAATTTCTGACAATTTTTTTTCTCAGTTTTTATCTTTTTTCTTGTTGTCTGTATATGTGTTCTGTCTTTACATGTTCTGTGTGCATGTGTTTGTGAGTTATTACGGTCAGTTCCATGGTAGCTGAAATTTGGAATGTTATTTCTTTTTCTCCCCCTCCTTCCTTTTCTCTGAAGGCTGCAACATCAGGGAGAAGAATGGCAGAGAGAAAGAGGGAAACTAATCTTATATTATTTAGTTTATATGATTGTAAAATGCAGTTGTAGATAATAAATGCAAGGAAATAACATATGTGCAGATTTAACGGGGCTTTAATCAAAGCCCACTAGGAGAACGACATGGATATGAAGTCTAAGGAAAGCATAAAAGTTTTGGAAATTATTAGAAAGTTGTTGGTATAATTCTTTCTCTCTTTCTACTTTCTAATCATGGCCAGGTTCTGAAAGTGAAGAGAAAGCCAAAAGGAGATCAGGGAACATTTTGCCTCATATCAGAAGCAGGATGATTAACATTTTCATTATCTCATGCCTCACCTAAAAGAGAAGTTTTTGTATAATGAGAAATAACCAAAAATTAACTCTTCCAGACATATTTGAGGTGAAACATGTTACACTTAATTGGATGTTCAAAACAGATCAGGATTTGTTAGATTATTTGGCACTGAGGCAAATTTGAAAAATGCATACATCTAAAAAGAGACACCTCAGCAGAGATAAAGCTTCTGAACTCTCCAGTAGAAAGGAGCACACTTGGTGCCACTAGGCAGTTGTCCAGAAGTCTCCTTTCCTTCAGCGGATGGATTTCAAAAGTCCTCTCTTTGACAGAAGTTCTTAAGACTGGACAGAGAAATAAAATTTACTTGAGGAAAGGTTAGAACCATTAAGATATTTTTTGTCGGTGGAGCACCCAAGATGGCCGAGTAGAAAGATTAACATATGCTAGCTCCGAACCCACAGCCCATGGATTTCCTGTAAAAAGAAATAGCAACAAATTCTGGAGCAGTGGAAGCTGCACAGCAATGGAGTGAAGGAGATTTCCGTTCCAGAGAGCGCAGAAAAACGAACCTGAAAGGTCCGTCAGGCACCAGATGGGAGTGGAGCCCAGCCCTTCCCTGGCCGCGCAGCACCAAGATGAGTTGATCAGAGCAGGCGTCAGTGACATAATCTCCGGAGTCCACGAAGGTCCCTCCACCCACAGGAGCTACAGGTCAGTGAGAGAGACTTCTGGACTGGGTAAGAGGGGAGCCGGATGTCGCCATACCTCAGGTCCACTTGGGAGGCAGCAGCAGAGGCAGTGGTGGCCAGGGGCTACCAGAGCAGGCAGGACCACAGATCCTCTACTGAAGGTTTCCACATAAATTCCCTGAGGGAACTGAGCCTGGGAGGCGGCCTTAACCCGACCTGAGCACCAGAACTTTAGCCCACATTTAATAGCAACCAGTCCCGCCCCTGAAAGCCCTGAGGCTGGGGAGAAGCATTTGAATCTCAGACCCCAAGCACTAGCTGGTCCGATCTGGGCAGGGGTGGAGAAGAATCTCATAAGTCAAGTGACTGGCTGGGAAAATGTCCAGAAAAGGGAAAAAAAATAGGACAATAGAAGGTTGCTTTCTTGGTGAGCAGATGTTTCCTCCCTTCCTTTCTGATGAGGAAGAAAAAAGTTGACCATCAGGTAAAGATATAGTAGTCAAGGCCTCTATACCCCAAATACCTGAAATAAATATCCAATGAGCTCAGGCCAGGAAAGAGCTCAAAAAGGATTTTGAAAATCAAGTTAGACAGGTGGAATCAAAGCTGGGAAGAGAAATGAGAGAGATGCAAGAAAAACATGAAAAACGTTTGAATACCTTGATAAAGGAGACCCCAAAAAATGCTGAAGAACGTAAGACCTTGAAAAATAGGCTAATTCAATTTCTTAAAAGAGGTTCAAAAAAGAAAATGGGGAGAAGAATGCTTTCAAAAGCAGAATTAGCCAAGTGTAAAAAGAGGTTCAAAAGCTCACTGAAGAAAATAGTTCTCTCAAAATTACAATGGAAGAGATGGAGGCTAATGACCTTCTGAGAAACCAGGAAATCAAAAAACAAAACCAAAAGAATGAAAAAATGGAAGATAATGCGAAATATCTCATTGGAAAAACAACTGACCTGGAAAATAGATCCAGGAGAGACATTTTAAAAAGTATGGGACTACCTGCCTGAAAGCCATGATCAGAAAAAGAGCCTAGACATCATCTTTCATGAAATTATCAAGAAAAACTGCCCTGATATTCTAGAACCAGAGGGCAGAACAATTGTTCCAGAAATCCCCTGATCACCGCCTGAAAGAGATCCAGAAAGAGAAACTCCTAGGAACATTGTGGCCAAATTCCAGAGTAATCAGGTGAAGGAGAAAATATTGCAAGCAGCTAGAAAGAAACAATACCAGTATTGTGGAAATACAGTCAGGATAACACAAGATACAGCAACTTCTACACTAGGGGGTGGAAGGGCATGGAACGGGATACTCCAGAAGTCAAAGGAACTAGAACTATGAATAAGAAATTTAGATTCTTATATGTAAGTCCATTCAAACTTATTTGAGAACTATATTGCAGGCCCTGTGGGAATATGTCCGCTATGTGAATCCCTGACTTGGCTCAAGTTACAGAACTGTTTGATAACTCCAGGAACTAGCCCCTCCTGGAACTGATTATGCTCGAAGGGACTGGGCTACTCCCATCCTGCGTAATCTTTGTTAAAATATTCCCTGAGAATACCTGTTTTTTTGAACTAAGCCACGAACCCTTCACATAGATATGTGATAAAGTAGTCTGCCTTCCATCCTAGATCACGTACATGCTATATGTACAACATTCCATTTGGCTACACGCCCGACTGGTTGGCTGTGTGCCTTTTTTGTTTAAAGCCCCATATAAGCTAGCAACTT
>JAQQSK010007454.1:0-13970 GCA_028658325.1 Potorous gilbertii
AAATGGGGAGAAAATTAGAACCCAAAATTTTGTGAAAATGAATGTAAAAAGTTAAATAAATAAATTTATTTAACAGAAAAAACAATTATTTCTTTCAAAGTGAGAGAGGAGCTACCAGTTATAGTTTCATATTAGGACAAAATGAGGCACTGGTAAGTCACTGAATAGGTAACAAAAGTAATTTTACTTTGCCCTAACACAGCAAGGATATGATGACACAGGTTCTCTTTGTATCACCTCCCCTCTCCCCTTGTCTTCACGTGGAAACATATTGGGGAACATGGGGTCATCAGGACAAAGTAAGGAGAATTACATGGATTTCAGAAATTCATCAGCTTCATTCCAAGTGGCTGGGATTTTTTGTGCCCTTAGATGACTCAGAAGCAGCATAAGAGAAGACACGACCCCTGAGGCAAGGGGCATAAGCTGAAGCCTCCTCACATCACAGGCATGAGGAAAGAAGTTGTATGCTCACCCTATCGTAACAGAAAACAGAAATTAGACCAATTTAGCTAGAATGTGTGGGGAAAAAAACAGTCTGAACTCAGACTGTGAAGAGTTTTAAATGCTAAACAGAGAAGTCATTTTTTATTCTAGAGACAAAAGGGGACCACTAAAGCTTTTTGATCAAAGCAGTGACATGGAGTATCAGTTTGGTGGAGGATCATTTGAAGAGGAAAAATACTGGGAGCAGAGAAAACAATTAGCAGCTGCATGAGTGGAGAACACCAGAAAGATGCAAGAGATATTGTGAAGGCAGAAAGGATAATAAGGCAACTGATCTGATATGAGGATGAGGGTGGAAAAAGAGCACAGAAGTAAGGACAGGTACTAAGGCAAATCTAGGGGAATGGAAGAATGGTGGTATGCTGGATCAAAATTGGGAAGTTAGGAGGAGGGGAACATTTCAGGGAAAATAAAATGAGTTCTATTTTGGACATGTGGGTGATGAACTACTAAATGAACAAGTAGAAGGAGAACCAGGAGAGAGCAGACTTACAAAAACTCACAGGGAAAAGAACATTCAAAGGAAGAGGACAATCCATGAGATGTCAAGAGAGATGGTAGAAGTTAGGTGGAGTAATTTATATAGCACTGGACTGGGAGTTAAGAAGATCTGCATTCAAATACTGTTGCTTACTAGCTGTGTGACCTGAGCAAGTCACTTAACCTCTGTTTGCCTCAGTTTCTATAAAATATGGTCATAACAGTTCATAGAGTTGTTGTGAAGATCCAATGAGGTATTTATAAAGAGCTTAGCACACAGTGTCTGGAATGGAGTAGGTATTTAGTAAATGCATATTCCTTTCTCCTTCCTTTATCTTAAAGGAGAAAAGAAAAAAAGGCCTTTGGATTTAGCAACTGGGACTGTTGTTAACTTAGGATAGAATAGTTTCATTCATTCATTCATTCATTCATTCATCCAACATTTATCAAGCCCCAATCATTCACTTATCCAACAAACGATAATGGAGTGTCTACACTTTGCAATGCACACCTAAGAAGGATCTCCTCTTCAGAGCATGTGCGGTGTGTTCTACCTGCTGCCAACCAACAAGGGGAGTTTCATAAGTCCTCTCTTAGTAATATGCACTGAAATGTATTGAAGGAGCTTTGCTGGGCAACATAGGTATTCTGTGACAGTCTGCTTACTTTGGGGTGAAGAAAAGCTTTTTTTTTTTCTTTTGGCTGCAGATGCAGAACTGAATATGCATACAAAAGGTGAAAGCACACCAGATAGTTTTCTCTTTCTATCCTGATGGCAACTGAGGGAAGAAACACTGTAAACTTCCAGATGAGTTTATTTCCTTATCTTAGCTATCATGCCACCTATGAATACACAATCCTGTTGTTCCTTCTGTCTATTGTATTTATTCTTTCCAGAACTTAGGTAAAAAAATAACAGATATAGAAAAACTTCGAAAGTTTTAGAAGGTCAGAAATGTCACTAGAGATTCAGTGGTCAAGCCCAGGAAGGAGTCCTGCTTAACCCAATCCAGCAGTGCATTGACCTACATACTGTGCCCTGCAAGCAAGGAAACAGTTGCTCCATTGACTAGACCACACTGAGTAGCAAACTCAGTGGTGGAAAGATGTGGCAGCCATCACTATAAGTTTGAGTCCACTCTTCCCAAGGACTAAAGGAATGTGTAGAGAATAGATGAGGATGCTTGTTTCAGAGATGATGATTATCTTTGGTTTTTACTACATCTTTTATGTAAATATCCCTTTATAAAAGATAATTGAAGTTAATTGGTTGATTAGTTTCTGTTCATCATTCTCAAAGAGGACCAAAATGACATCACTACGTTAGAGTCAAGTTGCACTGTGTCTAACTATGGCCGATCAGGGCAATACAAGTTCAGAATAGTCTACCACAGATTGGGCACAAATAGACCTTGCGAACATTTGGGGTAGATTCTCTAAATCTGCATATCTCACATTTCTTTTGAGCTTTGATTATTGGTAATTAATAATAACGAAGTGATATCAATGGGTTAAAAGATATTAAGATATTTCTCACAGGCAATGTGGGGAATAGATCACATTGAGGTTTAAATATGCGTATGTGTGTTTATCCTTTGTTGTTGAAGAAGACCATGCCATCAGAGAAATAATGACATGACTTGCACTTGATTTTTGAGTGAAGGAGGGCTGTGCAGGTCACCAGCCTCACTTCTCCTCCAGAGCCATCTGAATCCAGTGACCAGATATTCATTAGGATGACTGGAGATGACCCAGGATGAGGCAATTGGGATTAAGTGACTTGCCCAAGGTCACACAGCTAGTGAGTGTCAGGTGTCTGTGGTGAGATTTGAACTCAGGTCCTCCTGACTCCTGCACTGGTGTTCTATCCACTGCACCACCTAGCTACCCCAAAGGGTTTAAATTGAAAGCATTAGAAGAACCCTTAACACCTTGGGGGGGAAATGAAGGCAACCTGCTTTCAGGACCCAACCTGCTAGTGTCTATGTGGGCCAGAAGAGCCTTGATATAACTGAAATAATGAGCATAAAGCATTTTGTAAATTTTAAACAGCTATGTAAATATCTTCATCACTATTGCTTTCCTCAAGGAAATTATAATCTATCTGGAAAGACAAAATGCCCACATGAAATCTCAAGACTCTAAGCAATAAATTTCCCAGAACTTTTGATGGGTCTCCCTGCCTCATCTCTCCTTATTCATGACCATCCTCTACTTAGCTGCCAAGTGATATTCTTAAAGTGAATGTTTGACCATATCACACACACTCCCATATGCAATAAATTCTAGTGACTCACTGTTATCTCCAAAATCAACTACAAAATCCTCTGCGTTTTAAATCCCCTCATAACCTGGTCCCTCACTGCCTTTCTTGTATTTTCTTTCAGTCTAACTTCCTATGGTCTGAACACCCTGTGGTCAACATACTTTGCTGTAAGACTTTGTTATGATACCAGAATATGGAACAATCATACAGAGATAGGATCATAGACTCTAAGTAAAAAAAAGACCTCAGTCATGGAGATGTGACTCCTCTCTGATGATGCTGCGTCCTCAGCTTTTCTCTCCAGTACTGGGTGGGCATACCTTCTCCTACACACCTTCCCCAAACAAACTGTTTTTGGCTCTCTCTCTCCATCTCTCTTTCTTCTTCCACATATTCTCCTTTGAAGTCCACTCTCTCAAAATTGTCCACTCAATCCAAATTATGTCAGTCGTAGTACACTGACTCCTATGGCATTTTCATTGCTTTCTCAAGGAATTCAGCCCCTAATTCACCATCCTCCTCCATTACCACTTCCCACTCTTATTATACAGTTCTTTAATACTCACATAGATGTTCCCTGATCAAACTCCTTGATCTACCAATTCCCCATCCTCTTTAAATCCCATAGCCTACTCCTATCTATACTCTTACACTTGCATTTTAGCCACACATAGTCACTTACTAGATCTCAACACTACCCACATGTGTCTCTTCCCTAATTAGTAAATCTGGCATTCTCCTATCTGACTATATACTTTTTATCATTCTGCCTCTCCCTATGTTTCATCTCTCTTAAATATATCCTTTGCTCTTGATTCTCCCTCCATTTTCTTCACCACTTTGCACTTTCCCAGTCCATCATGCCTGTTCTGATTTAACATTTCTTCCTCTCCAATCTCAAATTAGCTCTTTTAAATCCACGCTGTCATCTGCCCTTGAATGTCATGCTTCTTGTCATATTACCAGTGATCTCTTGTCAAACCTCATCCCTAGGTTACACTCATCTTCTTCCTCCTCCCTTACTTCTCAGTTGGTCACTAAGAGTAAGAAAAATCCTTACTACTGTGCTGACTGTGTATATTAGGAACTCACATAATCTAGTTTCAACTGTCCTCACTGTAACAAGACAGTCTTTTTGTTCCTACTTAACTGGTTCCCTATTTTACTCCCCACAAAGCAATCCCAAACTTCTTCCTTCTTCAAGCCTCTCCCACCTCTCCCCACCCCCTACAGCTTGCCTCTTGCTTTCCTGAAAAAACTGAGGCAATTCCTGTGAGCTCCCACTTTTCCCAGTCTCTTCTCCTCAAAATTCCTCAAAACTACCCTTGATCTTTTTCTTTGCCCCAATCTCCTTGACAAAGTCAATAATTCAATCTGTGTTCTTAATCCCATCACTCCCGTGTTCTCAGGCAGATTATCATCTCATTCATCCCTCCCTTCCTCTCCACCAATGCAAACTGTAACTTTTCCAACCCTTAATAGCTATCTCCTGAGCTATTATGGCCCAAAATTTCTTCACTTCGCTGCCTTTGAGATCACTATCTCAAATTTATGAAGACTGGACCTCATGATAGACATGAAGGCACTTTGGCAAAGCATATCCAGTTTAGTAGAAATGTAACCTCCTCGAAGGAAGAGATTGTTTCATTTTTGTATTTCTATCCTGAATACCTACCTCACAGTTGTTTTTTTGTGTTGATCCTTCATTGCCAAAGAAGACCATGCCATCAGAGAAATGATGACATGACTTGCACTTGACTTAGTTCTGAGTGAGGGAGTGAGGTCACCAATCTCACTTCTCCTCCAGAACCATCTGGGTCCAGTGACCTGATATTCCTCAGGATGACTGGTGAGGACCCAGGATGCACTGGGAGACTTTGGCCCCTTTAGTGTATGCAGGTACTCACTTAGGGTGAGGTAATACCCATTCATAGAATAGGCCCGTTTAAGAAGTAGCCAGGGCATGGCCCCTTTAATGAGAAAAAGAAAAAGAAAGATCTCAGGCTACAAGGGAGACAGCTACAGTTACTACTGAAAATCACTCTGAAGCCAGGAGGGTCCAGAAGAGAGGCCCTAGGCAGTGCCTTCCAAGTTTCAGAGTGCAGCAGGTCTAAGGCACTTAATGAATGTTCAATGAATAATTGATGGATTGGACCAATCCTATTATATTGGTTTCCTGTAGACACATTATGGCCAACATGTTTTGCTGGAAGAGTATCATGCTACAAGATAATAAAATAGAACTAGGTTCTTAAACTCTGCAAATGGAAACCTTGAAGAATCTAGTCATCTTCATGCTACATGGAGGCATCTGAATAGGACCTTAGTGAACACTAAATTGTAAAGAAGCCATAAATCCAAAAATTGGCTTTCATAAGTTCAGAGTGGAAAGCACTGCTGAAGGGAGCAATTACTATTAATGGTGTAATCTCTAACATGAACAGGAAAAGCAGAATAAACTTCAGATTCTTAACATTTACCTAAGGTTACCTCATGCATTTGCTTCCTTGTTTAAATATTGATGCTGTAATGAACTTATTGTTTGTTTATAGATAGATAAACGTGAATGAGTAATAAAAGTAACAAATGTCACAGAAACTTTTCAGTAAAAGGTTATTATCTTGCCAGGCACAGGGTCACAGGACTAAGCATGAAGGACACATCTCCAGTACTCTTGGGCTTAGCCTCACTCTTTCAGATCACTTTCCTCTAGTATCCAGCTCACTGATATCCTCTATTGAGTTTATGCTGCCACCATTTTTCTTGGTTTTCCCCAAGTCCCTAATTTGCAGATACTCAGTGCCCCTACCAGGGAAGCAGGCAGAGTTTGCCTTCCCTTTTCTAGGTCCTTCTTTTCCTGTCCCCAAATAGGAGGCCTCCTTGGTGTTTTTAAGAAGGGATTTCCTACAGGTACTGCAGAAACATATGAGATTAAGAAAGGAAAATGGCCCAACTACAAAGAATTAAGCCTACTTTTCTGGATTTCCTCTTTTCTCCTTCTGCTAAATATGTTCCCTGCAGGATGTTTACTCAATTCTAATTCTCTTGAGTGGATTTGGTAGGCAAGGCAGTAGGCTTTTCAGCTCTCCAAAATGTTTTCTCACCTCTTGATTTCAGTTTATTCAGGGCCTAGAGCCTAGACTAGTTATTTTGCTCTTAGTCTTTTGGGGGAGGATATTTCATCCTAGGAACACTGCCTATGTTCTAGGAAAGGGGCTCCTGTTTACCCCTGTGATTCCCAAGTGTGAGTCTTCCTAACCAACCTTTTATGCTAGATTGTAAACTCCTTGAGGGCAGGGACTATCTTTTACCTCTTTTTGTATCCCCAGGGTTTACCAGTGTCTGGTACATAGCAGAGCCTGAATAAATAGGTATTGATTGATGGAGTAGTTTCTTTTATGATCTCTCTCTCTCTCTCTCTCTCTCTCTCTCTCTCTCTCTCTCTCCCTAATCCCACTTAGCTCTTGATAAACCTGCTTCTTCTATCTGTCTATTACATTGATGTCAGGTCTATGGCCTAGCAGTCAGGAATAGGGAGGCCACATGTGACTGAATCCAGACTTCACAGAACAAATCCCAATAATTACAGGATCGATTCTGCAAAACATAGAGTCAGTTACAAGACCGCACCCAAGGACCTAGAAGGCTGCATGTGGCCTTGAGGCCTCAGATTCCTCACCCCGGGCTATCATAAACAGAGAAGTTTTAGAGTGAGATAGTTTGGCTTAACTTTATATCCAGGTAGATTGAGCTGGGACCCAGGACAGCCCTGTGGGACACCTTCAAATTAATCTAGCTGAGAGCTCCTGAGACACCAGGGAACCTCCTTGCTTTTCGCTTCAAAGTTGGGTTCTTTTATTCCCTAAATGGCTTTCACTTGCTTTTAGATGAGAGTTTAAGAAGCTGTTGTTTGTTAGGTTTTTTTCCAGAGGTACTTACTTTAGAAAAAGAACTGTTGATCTGAATTCTCAGTTTCTGAATCACACCAGAAGGGAAAACAAACAAAAGATGAAGGGATAGTGGTTCCCTGGTCCTAATTTATCACCCCAGAAGCTCATGATGACAGTAACATTTGGACAGAACCAACAGAAGTGAGATAATGAGGAAAGCAATGATTCCTAGCCTGTGGGCTAATAGTTTCTGTAGCAGAATAGCAGGGTAATGGGAGAAGAGGAACACCCTGGCACCTGACAGGACCAGCAGCAGTGAGATGATGACCTTGGCCATGGCACCCAATCTGCAGGCAGCAGCTCTTCATAGGATCTGCAATAAGAGAGTAAGGGGGGAAAACTAATAGCCAGCTTTGGGACTGCAGAGTAGACCCCAGGCAGCTGCAGGTAAGCTGTGGGGATGTAGGCCAGTGGGCTGGAAGCAGCCCCAGGAGGGAACGAGAGAGCAGTGAGCAGACTCTAGCCACCTGGATGAGCCAGTAACAAAGGCCTTATGTTGCGTTGATGGTCTCCCCTTGGCTTTGTTGTAAGGATGAGAAAAATGAACTGTAAGAAGTTGAAGGGTATGGCCAGCACACAAAAGGGGAAAATGTCATAGACCAGGATAGTGATAGGACAGTGAAAGTTGAGTTAAGCCCCTCAAACTCTAACAATACCAGCTGGGACTAGTTTAAGAAAAGAAATTATGGTATAGACAGACCTAGATCATTTTGCATTAACTTTGTGCGCAGGTGGATTAAACTGGCACCCAACTGTGGGCCCTTTGGACAAAAAAATATAAAAACAGTTTTTAGGACTTTGAAGGTTGTCTAAAACAATCTAGAATATCCTTGCGCTGTTCTAATGGGGCATCTGGGTAGCTCAGTGGATTGAGCACTGGGCCTCAAATCAGACATCTCTGTGTTCAGATCTGGCTAGTTGATATTGATATAGCTCAGATATTGCTAGTTGTGCACTCTGGGCAAGTCACTTAATCTCAATTTGCCTCAGCTTTCTCAACTATTTAATAGGGATGATGTTAGCATTTACCTTCCAGGGTTGTTGTGAGAATCAAATGAGATAATATTTGTAAAGCATTTAGCACAGTGCCTCACGTGTAAGCACTGCATAAATGTTAGCTATTATTAGTAAGGGGTTTCTATCTGATTTTTATCTTTCCGCGAACTGCTTTTACCTGGGGGCATTTGAATAGGTTTTTATTCAATGGATTCTTTACTTGAACTGTAGGGCTCTGAGTAATCCATTGCATGCTAAGTGTGGAATAGTAGCCCAGATATCATTTGTCAACATGTTACGAACACTAGGGAGGAATGATATCTTCTGGAGGGCATGCATTTGGAACGTGACAAAGAATGTACAGAGATTTGCCCAGGAAGACAGAATGCCTCCCTACAGTAGACAAGTTTGACTACCACTTCCCACTCCTAGTGATTTGCATGGCCACACAAGATAATATTATAAGAAGGAACTAAGAAAGCTTTGCCCTGGGTAGTGAAATCTTGGGAAAGAAGCTAAAGATCTTAAAGGCACAGACTTTTCATCAAAGCTGCCAGCTAAAAGTAGGGACTTGAGTGAAAACAAGATTAAGAAAGTGAAAAGTTAGTTAAGAATTCTGAAATGGAATGGGGATTTCTGAATCACAATTTAAGATGTGAAAACAATGAGTCCTTAGCTAGGGATGGAATTCAGCTAATAAAGACTGGCAAAAATAGATTTGTCTGAAGCCATGCAAGTATGACCAAGAAGATGTTTTTTTATACTATTTCATTTGTACTTTATTTTATACTAAAAATGGAGTAGAAGGAAGAAACTGCCCCAAATATATCCACTAAGTCAGATACTATGAAACTAGTAGGTGTGGAAGAAAAGAAGAATATCATTGAAGAGGGTTATTCATTCTCGGGAGCCAGTATCCAAGAAGAGAAACATTAATAATACTTGTGGTCTGTGTGTGTGTGTGTGTGTGTGTGTGTGTGTGTGTGTGTGTATACACATTTTCATATATATGTGTGTATGTATGCATATATATATATATATAAAATCTTAGTTCATAGAGATAAATTCAACCTTGAAGGTGCCATTGAAACTTAGTAGGGTGTGACTCTTGACTAAAATATGTAACAGCATGTTAAATAAATGGGGTGGTAGAGTAATATGATGGGAGGAGGTAATAAACCATATAACAAGTTCACTATTTCATATATAATTCCCCTTTTTTCATCTGTATATTCAGATGCTCATCCATTTAGGACTAGAAAAGATATTGGAGGTTATAAAGTTTCACTCACTCATTTTACAGATGAGGAAACTGAGGCACAAAAAAAGAAGTGACTTGCCCCGAGTCCACATCAAGTAAGAATCCAAGGCAGACTTTGAACTTGTCTTTGATCCCAAGTCCAATGCTCTATACACTGTGCCACCTAGATGCCTTAATGTTTATTAAGTTAACATTTTTCAAGAAAAAGAACTTTAAAAAAATTTCACAAGAGAAAATTCAGAAACTAGAGAGAGTAAGCATCATAGGGAACATTTGATTCAAGATCCATAGATGGAGAAATAAAGATGACATCATGACAGGGTTGTGCTCTAGAATACTGTATCAGAAGGAGAAAATGAACAAAGAATTCAAGAAGGTATAGAGGCATAAAGCTGGACCACGTTGACAAACCAAAAATCTGCTAATCCAGGGTTCTTAACCTTTTTTGTTTTCTGGACCTCTTTGGCAATTTGGCGAAACCATGAACCCCTTATCAAAATAATGTTTTTAAATTCATAAAGCACATGGGATTACAAAAGAAACTAATTATATCAGAATACAGTTATCAAAAAAATTTTTTTAAAAACAAGTTCACGAACCATAAGGTAAGAATCCCTGTGCTAGTTTTCAAGAAGTCTGCTAAGAGTTTGATAAATTCTTAAATTGTCTTAATGATCATTTCCTTCTTCAGTATTTGGGAGTAGTAAAGGGAACCTTTTCTTGATCTGATTATGACCGATAAAAAAGAACTGATGGTCAAAGCAGCAAAGCAGAAATGATGAAAACTGGGAGGATTCCATATAAACAAGGAAAAGAAAATCAATTATGGCCTGATACAAGGTACATTTTAGCAGAGTAGATTTCAGGAGATAGTCAGGATCACATAACCTAAGGTTGTGCAATGAGAGTTAATCTTAGGGGGATGGGAAGCTTTCACAAATGTCATTCTGATAGCACAAAGACAATTAATTTTAATACAGAAAAGAAGGAAGAATTTTTAAAAGAGATCATTTTCAATGTACGGGGAACTAAACTTCCAACTCAGATTTTAAAGGTATACGAAAGTCAGAAACAAATAACTATGGATAAATACAAAAGAATAACACAGTCCTTATAGAATAGGGTAGGGAACTCTAAAATTAAAAGCTACCATGCACCACTTATGAATGGTAAAGAGTAACACAAAAAGGCTTAAACAGACTTTTATAAAGCTTCTTACAGTTTAGAGGAGGATTGAAGAAAGAATGGCACCACTGCTTGGGGTATTTGGGATGATGGGATAAAGGCAAAACAAATTTAACTTTTATGAATGCTTCCATTTGCTCCAGCAAGAAAAACTGTCTCCACACAAGGAAGAACAGGACAGAAATGAGTAACAGGGAACTGAAACACTAGATAAGTAAGGAGAGGTAAGACAACTTCTAGCTTTATTCAATGAGTCACCAGACTCGGATCTACACCATCCCTCAGCGCTGAAAGAATGAACAGTTGTTTCTTCAGGTCCAAATGCCACTGGACTGGAGCAAGGAAAATATTGGCCTGAATTTCAAGACAGACAAAAATCTGCGGTCATATGAATACTAACTATTGAAGTGGGATAAGTTCATTTAAAATGTTAGGTAAGAGGGATAGGAATCAGATGGTCTTGGCAGGAATTCCCCAACAAAGTTCTCAGCTCCATCCCACTACTTCCAGTGGGGATTTTTGGTTTTCATTTTGTGTATTTTTTTTAACTTAAAGACCCTCCAAAAAGGGTATTTCATATACACGACAGGCACAAAAAGAAATTATTTATAGAACCATAAAACTATTTCATGAAGTTCTGGTCTTATGGAACCCATACTACAGTTTCAAACAGCATAATAAAATGCCTACGTTGCATAATATTGTACCTAAAATGCAGTCTTTGAACCCAACGAACGGATGGCTTGACCCAGGAAATAAGGTTATACCAAGAAACATGTCTTGGACTTCAAGTCAGAGCATCTGAATTTGAATCCTCCTGCCATTAACATGCTGCGTGATCCTAAGCAAGACACTTTATCTCTTTGGGCCCAATTTCCTCATGTATTAAAAAAGAGAATTGGACTTTATAATCTTTAAAATTCCTTCCAGTTCTAGAGATTCTTTGCTTTGTCTCAATGTTATTTGTTTTCTGTAACATGTATTTGCTTTCCGTAGAGTATACTGATGAAAAGGCATATTTGTAGAGGTAGTGCATGCTAACTCTCCAGAAACCAGCCCTTCATGAGCCTGTGACATTACCTACTGTGGTAAAGCTGGCCTGGGTTACATATCTGGTATACTTCTCAAGGGTTGCACAAGTGAACCAGGCAAACAATTCCATAACCAACACAGAACTGCCAGCAGTTATTATCCCAGAGTCCTGTAGCCTTCTGGGAGACCTTTGTGTATGTTATTATGGGCTGAATGTTATTACTGTATATTGCAAGTTCTGACCTGGGGCTCCTTTCTCAGCCTGGTGACTCACTCTTTTCCCCAGTACCAACCTCATCGGATCACCAAACAGATAAAGAAAGCTGGGTTGATAGAAGACAGAAGGAAATTTTATGGTCTAAGCAGAAAATCATTAGGAAAACTGTTATTTTTTGCCACATAAACAGCACACAGCCTTCTGTGTTTGTGATTGCTGTCTGTTGGATAGCTATACTGCCAATGTTTTGTGATAAGAAATTGTTGTTTAGTGGCTTGGTATGTCAAAGGCCCTGAAGGGTAGAATTTTTTTCTATATCTATACAAACCTAAATACCTTTGCCCTAAAGATCACTGGTTGCCCATGATTCTCTATTTAATCAAAACTGTTTGCAATAGCGCCTGCAGGGAGATTTCTACAATTTTCAGCCTCCCCTCAGTTTGTCCCTTGAATCTTGCCATAATATCATGATTAATTGATTGATTCAAAGGTTTGAGAGTCAATAAATTCAGTATTTGTTAGTATTAATTATTTATTATTTAGCTACCCTAGTGTGCTAACTGGAATTCAGAATCTATAGGAAAATCCAGTCCTAGCTCTAACAGGGCTTACCAAGGAATCGATTGCACCGAAAAAAACCTTTCCTGCTTCAGAATATGAATACTGATGGTTTGGGGGATTTTACAAAAAGAAGATTTTACAAAAAGAAGAGTTAGTCTGTATTTGGTTTTTGTTTGAACTCCTTAACAGGATTGGTAATACTGAGCTTTTCCTTTCCTTTCTTCTTTCCTTTCTTTCTCTCTTCCTTCCTTTCTCTATTCCTCTCTTCCTCTTTCCCTCCCTTTTTTCCTTCTTTCTTCCTTCCTTCCTTTTTTCTTTCTTTCCTTCTCTCATTCCTTTCCTCTTTCCTGTTTGGCTTTTTCATTGTTTTTGTTCACTTAGGCTCAATTGAAAGCTGACTAGAGGTGACTCTGGGCTCCTGAAGTTCAGGTCGACAAAGCAAAGGCTCAGGCAGGTGTTTTCTCATCTATAAAAGTTTCAAATACACCTCAGAAATTAATTGAATAATAGTTGTCCAAGAAAAAGGATCTTTAGAGGGTTAGACAGCAGGCAATAAAACGGCCTTGGCTATAATAATTTACTAAGTTTCTTCTGGACTCCAAGTCCAAATTATGCCATATTGTCTCTATACTCTTAAAGAGAGAATATAAACTTTAAATCAGTGGCTTCCTTACTCCTTTGGGTTTAAGTTTGACAGCTGGATGTTACCTGTGTGACCTTGGAGTCACTTTTCTTCTATGGACCTCACTTCCCTAATCTGTAAATGTAAGGATTTGACTCATTGATTTCTAAGAATACTTTTAATTTCAAATCTTATGAAATATGTTCAATTTTTGCCTCATATACATACATTGCCCATAAGCTCAAGTAAAAGCATTTCTACATAGCATATCTGGATTAAATATGGTGTGAAAATATCTCAAGATTAGGCCACACTGGAGACCATGCAGAAAGGTTTATTGTTGGTATTATAAGAGAAAGGCTCCTGATGAATGAATCTATGATCCTTTAAAAAAAAGTTTTGACTTTATTGATGTTTACATCTATTCATAACAATAATCCCATAGGCAAAATTGACAGTAAGGGTGTCTAGAGAGCTGAAGAAACCTATATAGTCTGAAGATATAGAAGTAATAGATTTATTTAATTCAAAGAAAGTACAGGGGGAACACATAAGTTTAGAGGTATTGATTGGATTCATAAGATCTATAAGAGCTAACAGTTTTGACACCTGGGGCAAGTATCAAATATTGCTCCCTAAAATCAATTTTGTAATTCATAATGTGAAAATGATGTGTGAATACATAAAGGATCCAGTTTTTTTCAACATGAAGAGTTCCTGCTGTTGGAATTCCCTTCACCAGTACAGATTGCAAGCTGCCTGTGACCTAGCAGTAAGTCATAGAGAGTTGCCTGAGGAATGTAAAGGTTAAGGGACTTGACTAGATAAGTGTCAGAGGCAAGGAAACCTAAGTTTTCAAGACCAGTACTCTATCCACTGTACCATTTTCTGTC
>JAQQSK010007455.1:0-13970 GCA_028658325.1 Potorous gilbertii
CACATTAGTTGCATTTATATCTTTCTATTTCAGTTGTATTGCTTTTTGCATTAAATTGATAGATTCTTTAACTCTTCTGCTTTGTCAAAAAGTTTAATCAGAGTAACGTTCCATACTATATTTGTTGGTTATTTTTTTCTTCATAAAGTTCCCTCATCTCTAGGTATCACCACCTCTTTTAGATTGATATTGTGACTATTTATTTTCATTAATAATATTCCTAACATTTAAATAGTACTTATTATGTGCTACCCACTAAGTACTTTAAAATTATTGTCTTAATTCATTCTCACCACAATCCTGGGAAGTAAGTGCTACTGTTGTTCCCTTTGTACAGTTAAAGAAACTTCAGGAAATGAAGATTACTTTACTAACCCAGGTTTATACAACCGATAAGTGTTTGAGGATAGATTTGAAGAGCTTTTTCACTTATGATGGAACTAAAAAGATTCCACGTGGCTCTCTCTAGTCTTGGGGTTTCAGGCAGTTTTGATTATTATATTGAACAGGGCTCCCTTCATTTTTGTTTTTTTTAAATTTTATTTTTAAAATGTATGTTGTTTTATGTTGTTGAAGGGACTTTTTCTGCTTAAGTCATGTGCAATAAAATGACATAATTGGATTGCTTTTATTATTAATATGATCTGCTATATTTGTGGTTTCATTTATGTAATCCTCTTATAAATCTAACCTGGTCATACTGAATAATTTATAGAATATGTTATCAAAGCATCTTTACTAATATTTTATTTAATATTTATATATCAATATTCATTAATGAGAATGGCCTATATCATTTATCATTTTCTATTACTTTTTCCCTGCTTTGGATAGTAAGATCATATCTGGCTCAGGAAAGAAGTTTGTAATGGAATTTTTAAATTATCTTTTTTGCAAAAATATCCATTGCATGTTTAATAAGATTTATATCTGAATATGGATAGGCTTTTCTTTCCTCTTTGTTGGGCATTATGTTTTTGACTTTTTAATTTCTATTTCAGATGTTAGGTTGGTTACAGTCTCTGTGGTCTTACATCGTAAGGATTATTCTGTTCTGAATATTCTTTCCCTTTATGTTTTAAGTTTTATTGGAATGTAATTGGTTATAAGGATTTCTGGAAATTTCCTTAGTTTCCTCTTCATTTTATTGTATCTCTTTTCATTGTTGATTATAGTTTTTTTCTTTAAGTTCTATCCTGTGGTTTTATTTATGACAAGTTGTTTTTTAGTTTTGTTTTCTATTTTTCTACATTTTTGTAGTTTAAGAACTTTTAAATTTATTTTCAGATTATTTAGTTGTTGATTTTATATATTTATATATATATATATATATATGTATATATATACACACATATGTGTGTGTTTGATGCATACTCCATTTACTGATCTCTTTCATATTTGTTTTGTTGATGCAAGTGTATGGAAATGTAAATCTTTTCATTAGGACTGATTTGACTATATCCAAATACTTTGATAATGTTACTTTTTAGTTGTGTCATAACATAAAGAAAAATAGCACTGAAAGACATATGAACCACACACGGTTAGACATGATGAGTATGCTCTTTTGTATTTCTTTAACTTCACCATTACAATGAAGGTAATCTCTGTTCATAATGAGTGAGTCCTTTGGAATTGCCAAAAAGAAAAAAATAAAAGCAAAGCAAAAGAACAACATAAAAAATACAATAAATTGCAACTAGATTATGGAGGACTACATATGCCACCTTAAGGTGTTTTAGTTTTAGAGTGATAGGAAGGTCTTGAACATTCTTAGATAATGGAACATTATACCCAGTCATGGGCAATTAGATGGTAATGGGCCTGGAGTCAGGAAGTCTTGAGTTTATATATGGCCTTAGACACTTCCTAGTTGTATGACCTGGGGAAAAATCATTTAAATTTTATTTGCCTCTATTTCTTTATCTGTAAAATGGGAATGATAACCACCATCTCTCAGTGTCTGTGTGTAGATCAAATGTGATAATATTTTTGGGGGGTACATTGATTTAAACTTTATTACAGAAAATGAATGCACCCAAAAAAATGTCTAGAGGCACTTCTTGACAAGAACATAAACATGGGAGAGATGCTTTGAGAATAATTGCTACATTAAACCAGGCTTTTTTGTTTTATTTTTTGTCTTGTTTAATTTCCTCCAAAGATCTGACCTCACTGAGAGGAAAGTAAGAGGACAAAAGGAAGGAGGTGACAGAAGCAAAACATGGAAAGTGTATTAATGATTAAAGTATTGAAAGTATATATGAACAGGGTGGCATTGCAAAAAACAATCAGATCTAGCTCCATCTCAGTCAAAGCATCCCAAAATATAGTTCCAGTCCTAATGGGGCCAGGCAATAGAAGAATATTCCTCTGATAAGCAAATGTATTTCTTTAATGTTTAGACTTCAATTTGGGGGGGGGAAATATCTAATTAGCAAGCCCATATCCCAACAGCCTCCACTTAGATTCTGCCTCCTCTTTGAAATCCATTGTCTTGTTGCTTTTTAGATCCCCTCAGCATGCTAAATATCAGTTCACAATGAGTTAGCAAGAAAGTTTCCCAAAATATAGGGTGAGAATGGGTAGGGAATGAGCCCAACTTAAGTCAAGTAAGAGTTCCATTGGTATACCTTTTACTGGCATGCCACCCTGCCACCCTCATTATATCCCAAGAGTCTTATAGTTTATAGCCTAAAATAACAAGTCAAGTATGAGGGGAGTAGCCAAAACAGGATAAAACGATTCATAGCTGGAAGGGTCAGGTCATCTATTTGCATTGCCTTACCCTGCAGCCCCAATGGGCACATGGGGAATTTGCTAGTGCACCATAACTAGGTTAATACTTAGTAAATAAGACTGAAGCACAAATCACAGAGCAAGGCAGAGGCCTTGACTAGCCTTTCAATCAGCCACTGCTCAGAGGTGAAACCACACGTGTCGAAATGCCCACCAGAAGAAGATACTTTGTGCCAAGATTGGCTCAAGGACCATGCCCCACTTTCAAAAGACTGACTGTGGGTGCTATTTCTTTGACTTTGTATCCTCCTGAGACTTGCATCTTGGGATGAATTTAAGTCAGACATGGAAATGAAATTATGGTATACTGGGGAAGAAGTTACTAGCAGCTTCTGTAACCCTTGATGACATACCCTGGAGCTCAATATCTATGAGAGAGGGAAAAAATGAGGGAGGAGTGGCAAAGAGAGAAAAAGGAGAGCTGAGAAATATGCCTGTAACCAAGCATGCAGCACCCAAACATCTTAATGACTGTAGGTCTGAATTTAACACAGACTGTTTTCTCTTACAGTGGTTCTACAGGTAACCCCACTGGTCAGAATAGCTCATGTCCATAAGACATAACAAACCTAACATTTTACCAGAATTGAGAATACAAGGAAATACTTCCCCAACACAAAGGAAAAACCAAACAAAAGACCATTTCACCAATTTTGCAATAAAGGACTCTGGGAAGCAGGCAAGGAAAACAGAACCACAGAAAACAGATTGTACTTCTATGCCTTGATTTACACTGTTTTTCCTGAAAAGTAATCCTCAGATTGCATCTTTGAAAGCTTAAAAATTTTATTTAAAAGACTGTCCTATGAGAAAGGTTCCCTCCCTACAAATGGGAAACTTCAGATGAACACTTTCAAATTTAATTTAATTGCTGGATTATAGGGCCCTAAATCATAAGAATGCCAGTTCTTTCCATACACTGACATTATCCATAACCATTCTCAGAACATTTCAGTACATATGGGCATTTCCCCAACCCCCTCCTCATACTAATAAGAAACCCAGTGAACTTTTCTTTTATACATATTTTTAATGATTAAGAATAGGGAAGGAAAAGGTGGAGGGAAGAATTTCCAAGTGAGGGTTTCCCTTACAGGTCTTAAGTATCTCTGCCAAGTGGGGGTGCGGGAGTGTGATGCCAAAATTCCCACTTAGTGGCCATGATTGTCCTTTCTAGAAGTGGTATCTGACCTGAGGCTTTGCCCCAGATACCAGAAGGCTTGAAAAGAATGCAGTGTTCATCAGCTATGCCATCCCTCCTCTATGACTTGGCAGAGCTGACAAGTTTCTCTTGTTTCTCTGGACAAAAACTTCAGTGCTAGACGAAAGTGAAGTGGGGGAAGAGGGGGCAAGAAGAAACCCCCCAAACAAACTTAAAGCAGCACTAAAAAAAAAATTATTTAGTAAAGACACATTTCAGCAAATATGGTAAAGGTATATCTAACTTGACCAGAGAAGAGGGAAAAAGTCATAAACTGTTCAGTGGAACCGAACTGAAACCTTACCAACTATTTTTTTGTATTTCTGAAACTTGTAACTTGCAGGTGAGAGAGGCCAAGAACGCTCCCTTTTTCACCCACATTCCCCATCCAAGTAAGCATAGACTTTGCAGACCATCTTAATCCTACTTATATATCATCAACTTAAATGACACAAGGACTTAAAGTTGACACGCCCTTGAACTCCTTTACTGCTCAGGTTTGTGTTTTTGTCATTGTTGTTGTTTTTAAATGAGGGTGGTGATGGTGAGACAATTAGGAGACATTGAGATATAGGCCTTCCAAAGTATTGTTTTGTTTTGGGCTCTAGGTCACTCGAAAGTGAGAAATTTTGAATGGTGTCAACAATGACTTTTAAAAGTGTCATACTGCTTATTTTACTTCAAAAGACATTTCAGCATACGGAACCTACAAAAAAAAACAAACCTGTTCCAAATTATGTTTAAGAACAGACTTTGTATTTTTTGTTATTTCCTTACTTCACTGCCTTACCACACTTTCACCAAAAAGAAAACTAAGAATATACTTTTATCATGTCAGTTATTCCCCTCCCTTGACCTTTAAGAATGGGAGCTGGATGATATTTCATTATTTCCTTGCATACACAGAAAGACAGTTTTTAAGCTAAATGGACACTCGCTGCTATGTATCTGCAATCTGCCTTCACAGTGTAGGCTTTGGGCTGCAGCCCTCTATAAAAGGCAGATGAGCCTAATGCCCCCTTCAAGCTTAGACTTCAAGAATCTGTCTAGAAGGGAAGGGTTTTTGTTCTTACTATTGTTGTTTTACAAACTATAGATACATACAGTTAGTAACCCAGAATTTTCTAGCCAATGACCAAGTAGTTAAGCAACACTTTTCAAATAAAAAAAAAATTCCTAAAAAATGATTTTGTTTTACACCACCAACAAAAGTATACAGAGTAAGAATATTAGAATGCCTTTTTCTTTTTTAAATGTTTAGAAATATATATGACTTTGATGCTGTTTCTGGATGCTTCAAGATATCCATGGCTACTTCATGTAAACTGGTTACAACGTCTATCTCTTAAAGCACTTTTGAGAAGCTATGTGATCAGAAGTCAATTAATCCTAATGAGGGCAATTGACACCATCGCAAAGAAGAGGTATTTTTTTAAAGGCATTTCCTCTATTCCATGGAATTCACATAGAGACAGAATATAATAGAAGTCCATTCTTCATCTTTATCCTTCCCTTCATCTTCATCCTTCCCCTTCTCTACCTTTTTCCAGATCATGTTAGATGCCCCCTTTGCCCATTGAGCTTCGCTTTTGACAACTCATAATCTGTGACATCCTTCTTGTATTTCTCCTTCAATTTGGCTGCCTTGTTAATAAGGTTACTTCTCATTGTCACTCAGCTTGTTCCACATTTTTTCAAGCTTCTTTGCCATATTCCCAATTGATATTTCAGAGTTTATAGACTTGATCTTATGATGAAATTCTGAGGAGAGCAGGAAGAAGCCAGACAGTGACCAAAGGTGTATTGAGATCCTTCTTCTGTTTGCTATTCCATAGTCTTTAATTTATCTATCACATCATAGCTTATCAGCTTTTGCCATCTCATCAAATTTGGATTCTCTTTCTCTAGTATAGTCTTCAATCTCTCATCATACTTGTTAGAAAACTCTGCAAGGTTAATTGGAACCTCTAGACTGTTCTTGTGCTCTTCCATCTTGCCCTTTGGTTTTTGGGGTCACCTTTGGACCTGGTGAATTTTTATTGTTCACTAGTCTCTCAAATGAAATCATTGCAAAGCACTTAGAATAATGCCTGGTCTAGGTAGGATGGTAGAAAAATGATTTTATCAGGAATTTTTAGCAGCACAAGGATAGAAGGGGATAGATGGTTTTTGTGAGCAAGGATTGAGGACTGTTACGATGTTAATGGCAATAAGACAAGAAGGCAAGGATTTAATAGGTTCAAGAACATGTATAATTAAACTGACAACTTTAAAATCAAAACTGTGAAGGGAGAAAGTTTAATGACATATTGAGAAAACAAAGGGAGTGATCTTTGTGAAGTGACTAGAATTTACAGTGATATTAAAGTATATGTTCAGAGACTGGGATAAAGGGGAAACTAAGGGGAAAAATAGAATCATAAAGGGATGTTTCAGAATTCAAGATCAGTTACATGGAACCATGGAAACAGTATACATTGTCAAAATCCATGATCATGGCTAAACTGGAGTAACTTGGGAGTATAGGCAATTGGAAATGGAGAAATAAACTGGAACATCAGGGCATTTAAGAGGATATCAACAACTATATTGGAGTCCCCATGTATGAAGGCAAGAGTTGCAGTAACTTCAAGGCTGTGATTCAGGTGCTGAACTTCTTGATACAGGAAATGGAATGATATAAAAGGTTCTGTAGTTTACAAGAACAGAGTTCTGACCTACATTTTTTATGTGCTTGGAATAAACCTCAAAAGAAGAGAGCTTACAGAGTGAAGATACCAGAAGGAAGGTTTGGTTGTAACAGTGGGGAACAAGGATTGGTCTCCTTTCCCTGTTTTTGTTTTACCAACATTACAAGATAGGGGAAGGCAGCCAGAATTGATGGAATTACTTATTTACATTGAATTTCTGGCTTCAGAATTTTGACTTGCTTTTACAAGAATGCATCCTAGCATTTGTTCATACGTATTAACCATAATTAGGGTTATTTTAATTCCAAAAGAAAGTGCACATTAGTTCCCCACAAGTAGAAAAACAAAGATTTACTTAATCCTGGAAGTAAAATTTCTTTTCATTTCTGCCTTGGATCCTTCCGTTCCCTCATTTCACTGTGTCTCTTGGCTCTTCTGTCTATAAAATAATTTTATGTATGTTACCTTACAGGATCTGCCAAACCTTCTAAGTATCTGTAGACTACTTTGGGCAATTCTCCAAGTTACCCAGTAGACAGGTGCTGATCTGAAATGGTAGAAGGAGTTTCTTCATTGTGAGTTCCCATACTAATGGAATAACAGGCCCATTACAAATAATTACAGTAACACCAGCAAGCAAACAAATAAACAAAATAACTGTTCCATCTTAATCTATATGTCTAGACTCAAGGGCAAGGTTTTACTCAATATTCAAAAGGTGAAACTTATTTCAGACCAATCTCTTTACTTCTCTATCCTGTAGTAAGCCACAATCTCATGCTCCTAGTCCCTTAACCAAATTGAAGGTCACATACCTAAAGTTTGGAGCAAGTCCAACAATGACCTTTTGTTTAGCTACTGTGATTGAGAGCTTTTATCCATGAAAAGAAGGTGAGAAGAGGGGAGTGACTGATGATTACAGCTC
This sequence comes from Potorous gilbertii, assembly GCA_028658325.1. Lineage (NCBI taxonomy): Eukaryota > Metazoa > Chordata > Mammalia > Diprotodontia > Potoroidae > Potorous > Potorous gilbertii. The sequence goes on from JAQQSK010007455.1 coordinate 7,616, forward strand.
TCTCATCTTATTGCTTAATCATACAGATGTGCAGCAGTATACCACTTGAATGAGGAAATGTTCTGAAGTGCCTAGAAAATTTTCTTACTCAGTTTAGATACTAAATAATTATTTGTTTAATGAATGAATGATTGAGGATAGTGAAAGAATGGGCAGAGGAGAGAGGATATATCCTGGTGTTGATTTTTGTGGGACAATGATTGTCAATATGTATGGTGAAATGATTGGTCAAATATTCATGTCAAGATCAGTGTCTAGTTTGGAATATCCCCCACCCCAATATATTGCCTATTACTTCCTCACGAGTGAAATCTACTAGCAAGATCTTTCTGTAGTTCATTTCTTTTGATGTATTTCTTGAAAGTCCATTTCAATGACATTATTATTCACTCCCTTGTCCATATTATTTATCAGCGTGCTAAATAAGATTAGTCCAAAGACTGATATCTAGGTAATCATACTGTGCATCCTTCTGTTGAGGTCTGGGAACCAGATGAGGTTTGGGGTGGACAGTACCCAAAAATACCGACACTCCAGGTCCTGCCAAATGAATTGAACTCAAGACTTCTTCCAGTCAAAATAAAACAAAGTTTGTTATAGGTTCACCATATTGGGTTGACTCTTAAGGAGCCAATTCATTTCTGACCTTGTATTGACAAACAGGCCAGATAGAATCTCAGTTAGCCGGAATCAGAGCTGGATTGAATCTGAGCACTTTCATGGAGGTGAGATAGAACTTATATACAGAAAGAAAGACCTGGGGAAAGATCTAGAGGTGGTCTAGTAGTCTGGGAGGAGGGTCTAAGGAGAATCTTGATGACACTGGGATAACTAGTGATGGAAGCAAGGGTGGGAAATAGCTGGAGGCATTCGGGAGGTTTGAGAAAATGGAGGGCTTGGGTGGGAAGCAGGTGGGGAAATCCAGAGGTAACAATGGAAGGTAAGGCTAAGTTGAGGGTGACAGATTTGAGTATGAAAGGTCAGATTAAGTGAGAAGATTCAAGGGGAGCTCAAGGAGGTTCCCAGAGTTTGTACCCCCATCATTTCTTTGGGATATTCATGCAAGTCACTGACTTCATATCCCTTATAACATAATTTCCTTTTAGTGACATATTTTAGGCAAAGTTCATTTGTTGCTGCTCATCTTTGTTATTTTTTTTTAATGTGTAGAATTTTATCAAAGCTTTTTGAAAGTATAATAAAATATATACAATAATTTAATTTCCCTTACCACATAAAAAACATATTCCTCCAGAGTATGATGGTAAAATGTTACACATGATTCCCTCATGGGAAAAATCATGTGACTTTACCTTCACAATAGATTTTTTCTAATTTATTGATTCAATTATCCTCTTTCAGAATATCAATAATATTCACCAGACCATAGCTTGAAGTTCCTTTCTTGGTCTTTCTTTATAATAATGAGGACCCAATGGACACTCTGCCAGTCCTTTTGGCACAAATTTGCCATTAACTATATTTATATCTTCAGTCCAATGTAATTATGAATTCCAAGGCTTTGGCTCTGAGCCCTCTCCACACTTCTTCACTTGGTGACCTCATTAGCTTCCACAGCTTTGATAATCATTGCCATTCAGATGATTTGCTGCTCTGTATGTTTAGCCTTAGTGTTTCTAGTGGGCCCTGGTCTAATATCATGGCCTACTGGACATTATCAATTGACTGTCCCATAAGTATCTTAAACTCAACATGTTCAAAACAGATCTCATTATCTTTCCTACACACAAACCTATCCCATTTCTTTGAAGTGCCCAACCATCATTCTAATCTCTGGGGTTCAAAACCTTGATATTTTTCTTTATTTTTCATTTCTTTTTACCATACATAACCATCCACATATGGAATTGTCAGTGACAGCAAATGGAGAAGTTGTGAGTGCTGTGGATAAGTTGACTTACCTTGGTAGTGTACTTTCCAGGGATGCACACATTGATAATGAGTTTGATGGATGCATTGCCAGATCTAGCTCAGTGCTTTGGAAGCTACAAAGGAAAGTATGGGAGAGAAGACATTACCAAACTGAAGGTCTACACAGCTGTGATGCTGAAACCTGGACAGTATATCAATGCCATGCCAGGAAACTGAATCACTTCCATTTAAATTATCCTAAGAAGATTCTGATGACCACCTGGCAGGATAAGGTACCAGACACTGAGATGCTTACTCGAACTAAACTGCCAAGCATTCAAACTCTACTTCAGAGTGCAATTCTGCTGGACTGACTATTGTTAGAATGCAAAATGTATGCTTCCCCAAAAAACTGTTTAATGGACAACTTACACAGGGCAAGCATTCACATGGTGGTCAGAAGAAATGATGCAAGGACACTCTCAAGGTCTCTCTTAAGAACTTCAAAATTGATTGTGTGACATGAAGGACACCAGCACAAGACTGCTCAGCATGGTGCACTCACGTCAGAGAAGGTGCTGTGTTCTATGAGCAAAGCAAAATTTAAACGGCTCTAAGGAAATGCAGACTGCACAAATTTAGTGTATCCACCCCAAATGTTCACATGGATTTTTTGTGCCTGGCATGTGGTAGAGCATTCTGAGATCCTATTGGTCTGACCAGCTGCAGTCAGACAAACTGAAACTTGACTCTAGCATCGTGATGTCATATTGGCCTTCTTCAAGAAGGAAGGGCAACAACCAACCCCCATATTCAATAACTGCAGCAATAATAGTAAGGAAAGCCAGCATTAATATAAACCTTTAAATCTGCTTTATGTTTGGTAAATATTTCTGTCTCATTTTGTATTAGTGACAACCTTGAGAATTAGGTACTATTACTGACCTGATTTTGTATATGAAGAAACCATCGGGCAGGCAGAGGTTTTTCACTTGGTTTGGATCACAAAGTGAGTGAATATCTCAGACTGGCTGTGATATTAGGCCTTCCTGACTTCAGGTCCTGCATTCTATATTCTCTGCCCCTAGCTGCCTCTATTCAACCACTTGCCGGAGTTTAGTTTTGTTTTGTTATACTGCTTAAATAACATCTTTTGCTTGATCCATTTTCTCTACATACATGACTATCAAAATAGTTCAGAATCCCATTCTTTTTGCCTGGGCTATGTTAACAGATTTCTAATTGAGTCTCTTGCCTCAAATCTTTCCACACTCTAATCAATTCATCATCATAATTGTCTTCTTCGTGTGTGTGTGTATATGTGTGTGTGTGTGTGTGTATCTGAGATTCGTAAGCATTTTGCATGTCTTCTCATTTGATCCTCATAACAACCCTATGAGGTAGGTACTATTACTCTTTACATTTTACAAATGAAGAAACTATGGCTAATGGTATTTAAGTGACTTGTCTAGGATCATATAGATAGTAAGTGGCTGAGGTAGAATTTGAAATCACCTTTTCCTAGCTTCAAGTCCAATGTTCCATCTACTAGACCATGTAGATGCCAAGTGATTTCCTTAATGTATAGATCTGACCACAAAATTCACATGCTCAGTAAACTCCAGTGAATTCTTATTGTCTCTAGTATCAGATATAAACTCTTATGTTGGTCTTTTAAAGCCTTTCACAAGATGATTCCAAACCACCTGTCCAGCCCTATTGTACAATACCCTCTTCCACACACACTGTGGTTCAGCCCAATTGGACTTCTTGCTCTATCTCACCTATATCATTCCTAGTACCCTCTTGATATCTTTTCACTTACTATGCCCTATGACTGGAATACTCTCCCACCTCACCTCTGCTTTACAGCATCTTTACTGGATGAAACATCTTCTAGTTAACTCAGCTTCTATTTATTTTCCATATATTCTTGATATACTTTTTTTTAATGCATGTGGTGTCAAGGACTGTTTCACTTTTTTTCTCTTTATCTTAATACCTAGATCAGCACCTGGTGAAGAGTAAGGCTCATAACAAATATTGTTGGGATGATTAATAAGTGATAGTTCTGTTGATTTCAATGAGAGCTCATAGATTTTAAAGTAGAAATGACTTTGGAGCTTTTCTAGCCCATCATGTCATAATTATCTAAGATTACATCAATTTCCAATGAATTCAAATCCATTATCTTTCCATTGTCTCATGCTGCCTTCAAATAGATTTATTCATATCATTTTGGGAAAGGGTCTTGTTCTGTGTCTGACTTGTTTTTGTTGCATAGAGACAAACTCAACATTCATCTGGAGGCTTTTAAAAATGTTATTTATCCTCCCATCACTCATGCAGACTAATGACTAATTCCAGTAAGATACAATTAAAGGACATTTATTATTTTTTCCCTATAATAAGTACTATTCTTCCAGTATAACATGCCCACATTTTTTTCTTGCTTGAAGTGGGTCACATTGTGCAAAGAACATCTAAGCTGCCTGGAATAGCAATTGAAACCTTACAAACAAAAGGGTATGACATCTAAATGACACAGAGGTGAAGTCCTCTTTCCTCTGGTTTCTGCTGTCATATATTCATAGACACAAACAGAGACCATGGGGAGAGTTCACATATTAAATCCCTCTCCACCCCTCTACATACAAACTTTCTGTCTTCATATCTATAAGACACTGCAAAAACAATTCTGACAACAGCAGAGAAAAGAGAAAGACAGGTCATGTCTTTTCAAAACTCAAGATGAGCTATTTTCAATTTTCAAAAAAAAAACTCTGGTAAAGGATATATCTTTAATTTTTGAGAATGTTTTGAATCTCCTTTTCCAGTTGTAAGAAAGTGGGCATGGAATGGTATTTGTTGACAATAAATTTCACACATTCTTCCCACAGTACTATACCACAATGATAATGTTAATTATGATGGTTTTCCTAAAAAAGAAAAAAAAAGACTCAAATGCCTGAAAAACTCAAACTAAATAGCCATCTGTAACATTCCCTAAGGATATACAATAGACAGTTCAATGGCGAGAATGCTGGAAATGGAGTTTGGAAGACGTGAGTGCAAACCAGGTCTCATTTAGTTTGTAGTGATGTGACTCTAGCCAAATCACTTAGCTTCTAGCTATCTGTCTTAGATTCCTCACCTGTAAAGTGATCAAATTTGATGGCCTCTAAGGTTTCTTATAAATTTAGTCTGGGAGCTGGGAGGGGAGCATATTTGTATGTTACACATCCAGAATAGTTTACATTTATTGGGCTATTAGAGTATGTAGCTTTGATTTATTTGTTATTTGAAAAGATTAAAAAGAGATTAATTCTCTTTTCCTCATCTTACACATAGTTCATAAAGGGAATATGCTGTCCCCAAACCATTGTTGGTATGAGAACATATATACTGATACACATATATCAGTATATAGCTGAGTAGTCAAGATACAGTGAAGTGTGGTAAATTTATTAGGTATAATTTTTTTTCGCCAAACCTGTACTTTCATTGGAATAAAGAACTTAACAGGGAGAAAATCCATCTCCCAATGATGAGCACCAGCTCTGAAAACAGTAGTCATACATTTATCTGACATACTTAGAGGTTAAATGACTTTCTCAGCTTGGAAAAAACATATGTCAGAGTCAAGTTTTGAACTTAGGAATTTTTGACTCTGTAGTTGACTCTCTACTATACTTAACTTCTTCTTTTGCATAACAAATTATATTTAAAAATTCATGAGTAATTTTATTATTGCAAGCACCTGGTATTTAGATGTTTACAACATTTAAGATATAACGTCAGGCAGTGTAGAGAACAGTGATAGTAGAATCAGAGGACCTAATTTTGGATCTCACCCTCTGATATTTTCTGCCTCTGTGACCTTGAAAAGTCCTTTGACGTATTTGGAGTTCGGATTGCTCATTTGCAAAAATAGAGGATTAGACAACATATTCTCTAATATACTTTCTTGTTCTAATCTTAGATGCTATGAAAGGGTGTGATGGGAAGGCTATAAAGCTATAATTATATTTCAACAGGAAATTCCATTCTTTCTGTCTCTGTGAAAGAGGTTGGCTAGGTGAACTCATAGAATTGTAGTTGGATTTGAAATCTTAGAATTGTTGTGATCGTATAGATAACAAGTGATTTGCCCACATTCAGCCACTCATAGGACCTAGAGCTTGAACTGAAACTTACCCTGATTTTCATTATATACTTGAACCCTTCTTCCCATTCAGGAAAAGAAGTCTTGCAGAAATGTGAGATAAAATGAAATAGTTTACAAACAACTATGCTATCACCATACTTCTCTGCGGAAGTGACATAAACTAAAGCATTTAACTAATAGAAAAAACTATTACTTATAGGGAATAGAAAATTGAATTGCTCATGACCTTCATTCATTTAAGTGGTGTGCCTTATTCATACAGTTTCAGTCAGAACTAAATAATTCACCAAGGTTCAGTATGGGTCAACTGCTTAA
>JAQQSK010007456.1:0-13970 GCA_028658325.1 Potorous gilbertii
TATCCATATCATTAATAGATATCAAATTAGATAATATATTATAAATTAATTCAGACAACTAGGTGGTGCACTTGATAGAGTGCTGGACCTAGAGTACCCATCTTCCTGAGTTCAAATTTGGCTTCAGACACTTACTAGCTCCTGGGCAAATCACTTAACCCTCTCTGCCTCAGTTTCTTCATTTGTAAAATGAGATGGAAAAGGCAATGGCCAACCACTCCAGTATCTTTGCCAAGAAAACCCTAAAAGAAGTCATGAAGAGTTGAACGTAACTGAAAAATGATTCACCAATAATTGTTATTAATGCTGCTTGCATTACTTACCTTACAGAGTTGTTATGAAGAAAGTGCTTTGCAAACTTTACAATACTTTGAAAAGGGGAGGATTGTTAAATTCTATGTGCAATGACAGTAAATAAGTAAGTCTATATTAATGATTAAATAAATCTGCGTTAATGAATCTATAGGTGCTGATGTATTACCTCTTTCAGGGAACATAACTACAACTGAGTATGGATATTCTGGAGGCGTAACACCTCTATCCAAAGAGCAAAGCCCCATTGATGAGGACTCCAGACATATTCACAGCCCCATCGGAGTCATAGCTTTAACCATGTGCAACTGATATGCCCCTGAAATTTCAATAATATAATAGCATTGGATTTCTTTGATGAGATTGCAGCTAGCCAGGCAATACCTAACTCCAACAATATCAGATTATCTCCACTGCTCTTGAATCAGGTGCTTCTTAGTGTTAAAATCAATTATAAATCACAGCTGACAGTTCCTCCTATCCACAGGAGGAAAGAACAGTTGGTAATATTACTCATTGTTCTTGAGTGCACACTGCTTTTCTATTCTTAATTTACCATGCACAAAACTTGTGGTTTCATTATGCTGTAATATTTCCATGTATGTGACATATGTGATATTTACATTATTAAAATCTCAATGATTAATGAAATTAAAAAGGCAGGATTTTTTTTTATAAAGGGTGTAGTCCTGATGAAGTAACTGACAATCTTTAATAACAAGTCTTACAGTAAGAAATGATATTTCCTGTCTAAGAATTACTGTTTGGAGAGCTCATTATATAGTCTTCCTTCTTCCCTTAAGTGTCATTACCCTGGAAATTCTTACAGTGAGACTGACTCTTGATGACAACCCTGGTCATAGTTGACCTTTAGTCATTCGATTCATGACAGCTCAGTAAGGCTTTGTCATTATTAACTGCAATACATTCAGACAGTGTCTCCGAAAGTATGGTCTCCAAGTTTCATTTTTATAAAGTACACTGCTTCATTTCTTACATGAATCACAAATCCCACTTCACACACAGAAATGCATTCCCATGGTTTAATTGAGCCTCTTGAATATCGTATTAGCAGAGAATGCGTAATATAAATAGCAGTTATATTCTTCAGTATAGCAGTGACACTATAAATGCTGCCATAAATTCTTCCAGTGACCCATCTTTCTACTATGGAAGACTTTTTGATGTAATTTATTACTACACACTCATAGCAAACCAAAGTAAGAAACTACCTACCATCAGGTTGTCTACATAATGCTATAACACTTTGTTGAAAGGTAAAAATTTCAACATAACGGTTATTTTTTTCATTTTTAATGAAACTATTTTAGGACTAACTTTTCCATGAATTTATAGATTTTCAGAGAATTGACTGAAACAAGTAGATAATGTAGAGCTCTAAGAGAAAGCCCAAAACTAGCTATACTGCTAACTTAGTTTGGTTCCTGCGCCTATAGATTCTGAAATATTCAATTTAGCAAATATTCATTACTAAATTAACATTTAAATAGTACTTTAAGTTCTGCATAGTCCTTTACAGATATCATAATCCTTGGATCTTCACAACAACCACGTGAGGAAGGTGCTATTATCTCCATTTTACAGATGAGGAAATGGAGTTGGAAATGGAGTAAGTGACTTGTTTAGGGTCATACAGGTAGTAAGTATCCGAGGTAGAATTTGAATGTGGTTCTTCCTGAGCCTCAAATCCCTCTATCCACTATTCCATATATTAAATGATAATAAAATAATAGTAATTAATAATAGAAAAAGTGACAGGGCAGCCTGGTGTCACAGTAGATCACGACTGAAATGACTCAACAGTGTGACATAAAGCTAGATAACAAGTTGAGTCAGATTATGGAGGCCTTTGAATGTCAAGGGAAGTTCTATGTTATTCAAAAAGTTTATAGAACCACTGATGGTCTTTTAAATAAACCTAATTGAATTTTGAGATCTAGATTGAATAAAGGATGAAGTCAAGAGGGAAAAGCTTAGAGGTAAGAAGACCAGCTATATTTCTTTTTTGTATATTCTATATAAGAGATCACGAGTACCTTAATTAGGATTGTTACAGTGGAAGTAGAAAAGAGAGTGTCCATCCAAGAGATATTGTGAATGCAGAAGGGAGAAAGAAATCTGAGCCATAAATCAATATGCTAAATCTTTGGTTGACTGAGTACTATGGGACAGGTATTGTGCTAAGTACCAAGGAGCTTATATTCTAATGGGGGAGAGAACACAAGACGTACAAATAATTTCATCTTTCACCAAGAAAGTCTGCTAATAAGTAGGCATCAGCCAACTGCTGAAGAAGAAAGATAAGAAAGAAGAAAGGATCAAAGATTAATAAAATTATTAATAATAAAGATTAATGATAGGGTGAAGAGTGTTGTTACTGAAGCTAGTAGGAGACCCAGGTGTAAATTTCCAGCCAATATTTGAAAAAAAAATTGATGCTGAAACTTTGTGGAGAGATCAGGGATAGAGATATTGACTCAGGCACTATCTAGATGGATGTGATTATTAAAGTGTAGGAGTAGATATGACCTCCAAAACAGAGAACACAGGAAAAGAAGAAACCCAGGAACAGAGATTTGAAGACAAAGCATGGATTGGATGAAGATACAATGAAGAAAAAAAATAGAGAGGCTAGAAAGATAGTGAAATGAGTAGAGGGCAGGGTCACCAAACTCAATGGGGAAAAGGAAGCCAGGAAAAACTAGGGATAGGTGCATACAGAATATGGATAGTATGTGCTGGTACAGTCTTGGGGAACATTTATAATAGCTCCCCCCAATTTTTGAATCTCTAAGACCCATGGATAAGGACAAATTATTAACTCACTTAACTGTAGACCTTTCCACAATTTATACCAACCCATTTATCACTCAGATTTTTGTCACTCATTCAATTACAGATCCATCCAATTTGTCTATCATCTAGCCTAAATTTAGATCAATCTAGAGGTTGATTTCAACTCATAGATTCTGTGATAGTAGAACAATTTGTTTTGCACATGATATGTTGTGCTTCCTATCGATAGAATTCTGAAAATCCTTTAATGAAAGTTTGACAGGAATGGGAATATGCCCCAGGATATGCTGACACTCAAAGTCTACACTATAGATGGCCCAAAGGTTGACCAATGTCAAGTGATACAAGTGATACAAAGATGTACAAGTGCCTGAGGAAACACTTTTTTCTCAAATAAATTGTATTTTTCAGGAAATTTATCTTTAAGAATATCTATATTTTCTTATTGCAGACAATTTTTTTAAATTCTAGAAAAATTGAAGATGCTTCATCATCATATATCATCATATAAAATGAGTGTTATCTGGGTATGATGGAGCCCTCTTTCACCTTGAGCCTGTACAAAGCTAAGGTAAGGGCACGTGGCAAGCGGAAATGGGGACTGACTAATGAACACAATCCTTACAAGCATGTTCAAAGTGCAAAATTGCTGCACTTTCCCACTGTGGAAAACAATGGGGAATAATTTTCTGGAGACTTGTAATGATATATAACGGAAGTGTCTTGGAGAGATTTGGAGCATCCATAAAGGAAAGGTTAATTGTCCTTAGTTCTGTTTTCTTAGTATTAATTTCTTTTGAAATCTGAGTTTATATTTCTCTTTCGTCACTTTTTGTTTCACACCCACCACTAGAAGTTCAGTTGCCCTTTAAAGTACCAGACCAATGCATCCTATCTGTCCTTTCTTTAAACCTCCTCTCCCCTAACGTAGATTAAATAACAGATTATGTACAGCTTTCCCATCCTCCCACAAACTGAGTGATAGAAGAGCCACTTGAACACAAAATTCTCTGTCATTTCTTTCTCGGCAATTAACTCCTGCCTATTTATTAGCAGATTCTCTTGGTGAAAGATGAAATTATCTGTTTCAGACACGATGATAAGCCTTACTTGACCATAATTCATTCATTCAATAAGTATTAAGCTGCTATCATAAATCCTAATGGTGATAAGTACAAAAATAAAACAGATTCTCCCCTCAAGGAGATCATTTTATGTTGGAAAGTAGCAATATCAGTACAATGACATTTTTAAAATAAAAAATGAATGCACATTAAATACAAAATAATCCCCAGGGAAGTGCTAGAGAATTAGCATAGACTTGTATAAGATGGTGGAAGCACACAAGTGAAGCCTCACAGAAAGATGAGGGTTCTAATGGAGCACAGTTGATGAGACGATATATTTAAGGGAAAGGAGCAGCCCATGCTAAGACACAGAAACAAGAGGTGAAGGTGTTCCACTGAGAGACCAGTAAGCAGATCAGTCTGCTAGGATTTAGTGTGGGTAAAAGGGAATAAGATGTAATCCGTCTGGAAAAGTAGAATACAACCAAATCCTTTCCCTTGGAAGATATATGGAGTTAGAATGTAGTAAGCTCCTTCAGAAGAGATATTGTTTAATTCTTTTTCTGTATTGCTCACACCTTAGACAGTGCCTGGGGGGCAGCTTAGTGACAGAGTGGATAGAGTGCCTGGCCTGGAGTCAAGAAAACTCATCTTCCAGAGTTCAAATCTGGCCTCAGACACTTACTAGCTATGTGACCCTGAGCAAGTTACTTCACCCTGTTTGCCTCAGTTTCCTCATCTGTATAACGAGCTGGAGAAGGAAATGACAAACCACTCCAGCATTTTTGCCAAGAAAAACCTCAAATGGAATCACAAAGAGTTGGGCATGACTAGAAAATGACTAAACAACAATCAGACGATAGTGTCTGGCACATAGTAGGTGCTTGATAAATGTTGATTGATTGGCAAACACCTAGAGATGTGACAATTCCTCACAAAAAAAAATTAAAAGTCACACAGAAAAATATAGTCCATTGACCTAGAGTCTCAATTGTAATAGAGAGCACCAACCCATGCCACTGTAGGGTTATTTGGGGAAGGAAAGGCACAAGGGTTATGAGAAGAAGCTCATGTCTTCATTCTTGGTCGGTGTAACTGATGAGGAGGTAAGGAAAATGTCCTTATTGAAGGTGCAGAAAGAATTGCAGAGAAGATGACAAGTTAGACATACGTATATGAGAAGGGCTCAGAATTAATAGACTAATATTTACTGTTCATTTATTTCAGTCATGTTCGATTCTTCAGGACTATATTTGGGGTTTCTTTGGAAAAGATACTGAAATGGTTTGCCATTTCCTTCTCCAGTTCATTCTACAGACTAGGAAACTGAGACAAACAGGGTCACACAGCTAGTAAGTGTCTGAGACTGGATTTGAACTCAAGGAAAGGATTCTTCTGGACTCTGGACCCCACAATCTAGCTGTTCCCTGGGCCACTATGGATGGCAGTATTTCTAGAGGCCAGGCTAGCACCAACAAATTATCTGAGTCAAGAAGGAAGCGGTATGTTCATCAATGTGTCTATGCTATAAGATGCAAGGTTGCAGGCTTAGCTCTAACATAAATGTAGGCATTGCCTTCATTGAATTTCCAATTTGACTTATGCCACTGGGATTTCCCCTTTAAATGTTACTAGTTTATCTAGGCAGGGCCAGAGTCCAATCCTGTAGGGATGGCAAAGAAAAATGAATTTATTCCCTAATTACCCGGCACTTGGAAGTGATTCCCATTTTTATTTTTTCCCACAGGTTACAAAGAGGCAAATTTTGTCCATCAGAAAAAAAAGAACCACTACCAGCAACAAAACTTTATAATAATGAAAACTCTACATTAGTGGAATAGGCTCCCTTAGGAAATAGTGGGTTCCCCTTCACTAGAGTTCTTTGAGCAGAAGATGTTTGACTACTTGTTGGATATGTCATAATGGGAATTTCTTTTGGGGATGAGGACTAAAATTCTGTGCTTCAATGTTTTCATGTGTTATTATACTGACAACATATGAGAGCATAATATTTCAATGCATCATTTTACAAGGAAACCTGGTATCCACCTGTCAAGACAGGCTGAGTATACGTCATAAAGGAGAAAGGCAAGTAAATAACTACAGATTTCAACAGAGCACTTGAAGTTTGTTACTGAATGTTTTTGTGCCTTTTAATTAATTTCCTCTAAATTTGATACAACTTCCCTAAAATGACGGGGACAGGGACTTCAGAAATATTCACTAGAAAAATAGTCATCATCTTGGCTAAGTTGCTTCATGTGGAATTTTGTTATTGTAAATCCAGCAGGCTGACATGTCCATTCCCTTTCCATGCTATTTAAGAAAGATAGAATGAAAGGCACAGTGTATCCTTGAAGTAAGGCAGATCTGGGTTCAAATCTTGCTTATGTTGCAGCTGTCTATGTGACCAGTGACAAGTCACTTGACCTCTCGGTGCCCCAGGCAACTCTAATATGGTAAATTATGGTTAAGTGTTCCCACATGTATTAGAAGGAAGAGTTTTCATACCAAGAGTTCCATAATATCAGAAAAATTATAGATATACATATACCAGAAATAAGAAAGGAGAGAAGCAACAGGCTTATCTACCATAATCTTCAATTTTAGATAATTTATATTGGGAGATTTGCTTTCCCCCTGTAGGAAAACAAGCTGATTGGATGTGGCAACTTTGGTGTTTGCATATTTGGGACGCCCAGTGTGTTGAAATCTACATGTATTAAAATAAGAGTAGCAATGATAAAAACTGTCATCTCTTCTAAATAAAATTCATCTTTATCAGGAAATGTTCATCAGAGACACTTCCGTAAAATCCTTGGCCACTAGGTAACTTCGACCCTTTCACAACCCAGTTCTTGTTAAATAAACAACAAAAAAGAAGTGGAATTAATTCCCATATTATAAGTCCCTGCTGGTCTCTGCTCTGTTTTCATGACTAATTTCTTTTGCTAACCACAATTTCACAGACTGTGACCTTCAGACAGCAAGCATGCTTTATGAAAACATGGACTTGTTGTTAGGGTTATGCTTTTTCTCGTCCACCAACTCCCTGGTGGCTTGTTAACCATCCCCACAAATCCTATTTCGATGACCTGATTACAGAATTAAGTTGTAAAATGATTCACAACCATGGAGGAGTCATCCTGCTAGGCATACAATAGCCAAAATGTTTTTTAAAAGGTTAATCTATCTTGAAAGTAATGCTCCTTGAGAATACATTTGTTTTTTATAAAAACCTGGGGCAGGAAAGGACCTCAAGAGGTTATCTACCCCTTACAATTAGGGAGTTACTCTACTTTTTAAAAATACCTGTTGTGAAAAAAATAAAAATCCCCTAATACATTCCACTATATAATAATTTTGTTGCTATCCTAGTATCTACACAGGCAGCCTGGATTAATGAACAGAGAGACAGCCTCTGTCAGAAACACCCAGATTAAAACCCTACCTCTGAGCCATTTGTAGGGTGAACTAGCCAGTTCTCTAATGAGTCTCAAAGAAGGTGCCAATCTTCACAGGTAGAGAGACTTTTCCAATGCCAAGAAATCCTAAGTCATATATATATATATATATATATATATATATATATATATATATATATATATATGTATGTATGTATATATACATATATATATGTATGTATGTATGTATGCACATACATAGGCATTTTGAGGGACAATAAGTACCCTCTACTGTGTCAAAATCTTTTGACTTCCTATAATTGTAGAATAGAATGAAAATAACTTTAAGAATCTATTCATTTTACAGCTGCGGAGCCCAACACCAAAAGAGATTCCATAACATGGCCCTAATTGCAGTGAGGTGCTTGGTGGCAGGCTAGGAATGAAGTCTTCCAACTCCCAGACTGTTATGGCTTTTTCCACCAGACGCGGTGAACTGTTTTAAAGACCACTATTAAATCACCCTCTCAACTCACTTCCTTGCACTTTTACGTTAAGGTTTTAGATTCCAGCTTTTGTTGTGTGTGTGTGTGTGTGTGTGTGTGTATTTGTATGTACGAATGTGTATGTGCACATGCACACACACACGTGTGATTAGTTTTCCCTCTAAGCTTATGTGCTTCCTAAATTGTGAAGCCCAATGTAGAAAAATCTTGTCATGTGAATAATAGGGATGTTCTCTCAAGAGCCTTATCTTTATCTTTGTGTTTGTGTTTGCCAAAATTGCAACTGTCCCAACAAACTAAGGTATCGCATGACTGACTAACAGTTAATTTATTGCCTATTATCCTTAGATCTTCTCCAGCAGCACTTGGTCAATCATTTCCTCTCCTACACTGGTATACCTCATCTTTCCTCCCAAGTGTCCCACCTCCACATGTGTCCTAATTCAATTTAATTTAGTTTATTTATGACCCTCTTCTCCAAATTCCTGAAATCCTTTTGAATTTTGATCCAATCTTCTACCATTCATTCATTGCCCATCAACACTGAAAGAATTTTCTGTGTACAGTCAAGAACATTATTGATGAAAAGGTAAGTATTGAGTTTGGGAACAACCTCTGTGGAATAATATTTGTATCCCCCTACTTGAAATTAAACCATAGATGATTTGATAATCCCTTTTTGAAACTGATCCTTCAATCAATTGTGCCGCAAGCTGTTACTTTAATTTCTTGGACAACATATACAAGTCCATCAATAAGTTAACTGTATCATAAAATCATAGGATACCAGATTTTGAAAATACTTTAGGTATCCTGCAAAAATAATATTATGATGAACATAACAATAAGAATGTTCTGAATCAACAAACAACGATCACAAGATATACTCAACAATCAAAAAGCAAACTGTGATGGGACCTGGAACATACCACAGCCAGAACTACTTACCCACAATTTCCCGGACATAACATTTACAGTGATCCATAACATTTTAATATGCCACTATACTGAATATCCACATTCTCCAAACTATGAGGAAGGGAAAGCTTTAAAAATATAAAGACCTAACAGGAGAAATCAAAACCATATGAGAACAAGATGAAATACATATCAATCTCATTATTCTGTCCGGTCTTGGAATTGTCCCAAAGATGATTTCAGTGAGTCGACGGGAGATGAGCTTAGGTTCCATTTTTTAATTCAGTTACAGAAAGGAGTGTGAAAGAGTAATAATAGAATAGTGACCTATCCCATGAGTTCTATCAGAATTCTGTGGGACTAAGATGAGACCTATAAAATAATAATGTCATATTTATATTGCACTTTAAATTTTGAAAAAAAATATTTATTACTTTATCTCTTTTGATTCTAATAAAAATCCTTATGAACCAGGAGCTGTTTTAACCTCCAATTTACAGATAAGAGAACTGAGACTGAGTAAGGTTAAGTGACACACATAATATCTTACAGCTAATAAGTGTCTGAGTATTATTAAATCTATGTGTGTACTACTTTGGGTCCAAAAGGGTCCCTACGATGCCACTGTTTTCTAAAGGCTAGATCAACAGTTCTCAAAGTATGTTAAAAGATAGAAAAAGAGGAAATAAAGAAATATTTATTAAATGCCTATTATTTGCAAGTCTGTGCTGAACATCTTATAAATGTCATTTCATTTAACCCTCGCAGCAGGAGGTAAGTGCTTTTATTATTTTATTTTTATATTTGAGGAAATTGATTGAAACAGAAGTGACTTAACCAGGATGGCCAAGAGTAACTGTTTGACCTCAGGTACTCCTAACTCCGGATTTAGTGCTCTACTACAGTGCCACCTAGTGGCCTGGGGAACCCTCAGATCCATGAGGTCAAAGCTTTTTGGCTAATAATGTCAATTTCATTTTTAATATAATGAATATTGATTGATATAACCTCTATAAACACAAACTCTTTGGAGGATTTTCAATAATTTTTAGAGCATAAAGAGCTCCTGAGGTCAAAGAATTTTAGACCTGCTAGTCTAAATAAAGAAATTATAATCTACCTGTTCACATTTTTCTGTCTTGAAGGCATTGAATTGAATTACCTATAAAATTCATAATGAAGGGTATAATGAAAAGTATTGAGGTAAAAGAAGGCTGAGCTTGGGTGTATAGCCCATGATGATGTTCATTACTTGACCCCATATCAGTCACTTAAAATCCTTGTACTGTAGTTTCCTCATCTGAAAAATATACAACAACAATTACAGGGGCTGTCTCGTGGCATCATGGGGAGATAGTATAAGAGTTATTATATGTCAGACATTATTCTTAAAAAAAGACAGAAGATATTAATAAATCATTGACTTCATCAGTGTGGGGCAACTAGATCACAATCAGTCACAGGTGGTTTGGTATGTAATCTCTGTGGAGTCGCCTGAAGCATATAAAATTAATTGTCGGGCCTAAAGTCACTCAGTGAATGTCCAAAGGTGGGATTTGAACCCTGATTTTCCTGAATCCAAACTTGACACCTTTCCAGGTTGTTTCTCTGTTGAAGATTTGGTGCCCTTTAGAATTAGTTTAAATTAAAAGTTAGCCTTCCACCTCTATGCCCAGGTCAAGAAAGGAAATAGCAGAGTGAGATTTGACTTCAGATCTTTCCTACCATATGGTACAACTGTGTACCAAGGCTGATATAGAGAGTATCTGAGGATCCATAAAATATATGAAGACCTCCATGAAAGACCCATTTTGATGCCATCACAGTCCTGCTATATTGTCACATGACATTAATTTTCTCCTTTCAACTTTTGAGTTGTCTTTCAAGGGCTCACGATTTCATTGCTGTTCATCTACCTCCCCAAGAGATGAATGAGTTCTGGACCTGGGAAAATCTGAATTAAAATCTGCCCTATAACACTGATGAATCTATGACCCTGGGAAAGTCAGTAAACCTCTACAAAGTGGGGTTAATAGTAGCACCTACATTTCAAGGTTTTTGTGAAGATTACATGAGATATTTGGAAAGCCCTTGGCAGAGTGCCTGGGACATGGCAGATGTGTATCTTCTTCCTTTGGTAACTGGACTTCCAAACCTAGAATCATGATGACTCATGATCTGCCATAGCCATCCTTCCTTCCCTAGGCTGATACAGATTGCAAGCCCTTCACACTTTAGCTAACACTTGCTTTAGTAAGTTAAAGTACCTAAAAAACGGAACATTCTGCAATCAACTTTCTGATGATGAGACTTTCTGAAATTAGGTCAGTCTTGATTGCAGAAACTATATCATTATATTTGTGTGTGCACGCGCATGTGTGTGTGTGCGTGTGTGTGTGTACACACACACACACGCACACACACACACACACACACACACACACACACACACACACATATATATATTTCCAGTGCCTAGCACAGTGCCTGCTGAAGCTTAAAAAATACTTATTAGGTGATTAGTAGAGCATCTCTACATTCTGATGAAGCATCTGTTGTGGTCCAGGATACTAGAAGACCTAGAAAGGTCTGAGTTAACTCTTACACTACACAACTTCAGCCAAAGCTATTGTAAGCTAAAATACTATGACGAAAACTTGAACTTATTAACTTTGCCCACAGATGATCCGAGACCCAGCTGTAGCCCCTTTGGGCAAGAAGAACATAAAAACAGTTTTAGGACTTTGGCAGAGGAGCTCTTGAGACCTCAGGGAACCTCCTTGATGACTGTTCTTAATTTCCTTGCCAGAGGGTTTTTCTCTACCTTTTACTTTCTTGGAGTGTTTTTTTACAGCCTTGTGGATATTCTTTACCTGAGGTTGTTGGGTGTTTTTATTAAAAGGATTGTTTCCATCACACCAGACAGAAAACCACAGCAAGACAGCATCCAAATGTGTCTTTTATGGAGTAAGTGCTTAATACATTTTCTTGAATTTTATTTGCTGGCCTAAAACACCTCTTAAACTATTGAGTTTTGTTTATAGGAAATTTAATTATTCAGAGGATATGCATTAGGGTAAAAACCAATGAATCCTTTCATCTATTTATGTTATCAGGAAAACACATTTTAGACTATGAGACTCTTAAGGTTTTTATTTTGGCAATCTACTAAACTTTTGGGAATTTTGAGTGAAGGTCTGAGAGGAGCATCTCACCTAATATGAAACTTGGCATAAGTAGTCTCATACTATGATCACTGTTATTTCCTAAAGTACCTATATAATATTGGGACAGAACTGACCTTTTTTTCTTTTGTTTTGTGTTTATCTAAATTATTTTTATTTCTTCGTTAACTTTCTTAATTATACTTTTCATCTTTTCCATGATATTCTTTCAAACAGGTCATTACATTGCATGACAAGTTATATTATTGAAACAGGATCAAATCTTTCAAGTGTCCCCTATTATGGGTGGTTCTTGGACATTTGTAGGGTATCATGGCAGTCTGGGAAAGCTACTACCAAATGCTCTTGATGGCTTGAGCCTAGTCAAATTTTGGGGCTCTTGTTGAAAGGAAAACCTTCATTTGAGTTTTCATCCTGACTAATGATAAACAAAACTCAGGACAAAGAGAATTAAAAGCATTTTATTATAAGCATGTCAAGGAAACAACTGAGCATCAACAATGGCTTCAAGGTGAGGAAAGCTTTTATAACTAATTTAAAGACGCAGATAGGTCCACTTCAGCAAAAGGGATGGGGCCCTCGAATCTCAGTTTTCACTCAAGGTAGCAAGAATGTGGTAAAGAGAAGGTGACATAGAAAGCTGTAGACTTGGTGTCTCCTTTCCCACCAGATCCTCCCCCAACAATGGTTGATAAGCAGGAACAATGGGTAACTGAGTCAAAATAACTTTTAACATTCTCCTGACAATGTGGACAACAGAAAGATGCTATTCAACTTTTAAAAACAAACTTTATTGAAATGTACCAACATTAACCACAACAACCACAAAGGTAGACCACTTGTATATGAATGTGAGAAACTGCACATAATAGTGTCTCAGGTCCAGTTTCTCTCATGAGCTGGTTTTATGAATCAGGGTAAGTCACTTAAGCTCTTAGTATCTCCAGGCAATCCTTGCCAAGTACATATTGATCTACTGCCCCTTCCCCTACCAGTGAAAGCATAGGTCCAGATACACCCACACCAAAACCAAAACAAACTAAAAATAAATAAACACAAATAATGTAATGGAATATTATTGCTCCATAAGAATATGACCACAAGAACTTAGAGAAACATGGGAAATATATAGGAAATAATGCAGACTAAAATAAGCAGAAACAGGAGAATATTCAGCGTGATTACCATAAGGCAAGTGAAAAGACCTCAAAAACTGATATTGAGCTCTGACTAAGGCTAATGACCAATCTTGGCCCCAGAGAAGAGATGAAAAATCACTTCCCTTTCCTTCATTAGAGAGGCAGAAGGGCCACCCACTCATAATGCTGCACACAGTGGTCTTTATATTGGTTGAATTTGCTTAACTGATTTTCTTTCGTCCAAGGGAGGACTCATTTGGTGAGGGAGGAGGCTCATTTGTTGAGGGAGGAGGCATACATCTGGAAAGGGCTGTGATTGAAAAACAAATGGTGTCAATGACTCTTCCAGACTTTCCCCTGCACAGCGGCCAAAGTGATTTTAATTAAGCACAGATATGACTGTTATTTCCCAGCTCAGTAAATTACAATAGCACCCTACTGCTTCTAGAATAAAATTTAAATCCCCCTGTTTAGCTTTTAAACCCTTTTACAATCTGGCTCTGACCTATCTTTCCAGCCTCATTATTCCAGACTCTCCTTCCTTTCTTCTATGCTCACTCTCATCTTTCCTTTTCTCTATGACTCACAAATGGCACTCTACCTCTCCTGTTTATATGTCTTT